>JAFIDM010127825.1:60591-79969 GCA_023159025.1 Thereuonema tuberculata
TCAGAAAACAGGTGTGACCAGCGGGACGCTTTCCAGTTAGTCAGAGCAAACTATAGTTGTGTAAAAGTTTTTATTAAATTGGTTCTTTGGATAGACAGGTGGGCCGGCTTTTGTCACTTAAGGAGAAAGAAACGAAGAAGGGAGTAGAAAAAGAGAAGTTGGAATGACAAATTAAAGATTTAAAAGCAAAGATGATCGAAATGGAAAATAGGGTAAGAAGAAATAAAATAGTCTTCTATGTAGTAAAGGAAGAAAATTGGGAAACATGGAAACAAACGGAAGAAAAAAATAAAATAAATATTTAGAAAGCCACTAGGAGTGGAGGTCCAATCCATCGAAACAGCACAACGAATAGGAAAAAGAAATACAAATACAATAAGAAAAAAGTTAATAGAAATCATGCTACAAGAATAGAGAAAAGGAAACTCAGCAAAAATTATTTTTAATATGCTAAAGGTAAATGATTAAAATATGGTCATATGAGGAATGGATGAGAAAAGCTTAATCAGATGAAATAGGCAGAGTAAATGAAGCAGACGTGAAGAATAATGATGTAAATGATAAAAAACGAGGAACCATACTTAATCAATGTGAAAAATGATTAGATGAATTTCAACAGTTAAGGGTTCAAAAAATTGAAAAATTGACAACAAATTAAAATAGTGAAGGGAAAGAAAGTAAATTCCAACTACTGAATGGAAAAAAGAAAAAAAATTCATAGAGGAAAAAGATAAAATTAAGATAAAAACGATATTAGTCTGGAATGTGAATGGATTAATGAAAAAGGATACTAGTGAACTAAGAAAAGTTTTAAATGACTTTGATATAATAATTTTAATTGAAACATGGTTGTTAAAAGCTAAAAATATTGAAAATATTGATATCAATAATAGGTATGAATGGATTCATAAATTAGCAGATAAACATATTAAATTTGGAAGCCCAAGTGGGGGCATTAGTTTTGGAATAAATAAGAGTAAGAGTATTAAATTTGTTTCACAAAAGATTTATGAAGATTGCATTGTCACGGTTTTTTTTTTATTTGTATATCCTTTGATCCACGCCACTAATTTTCTTATTTTTTTTTCTCTCTGCTCTTCTTCTCGTCTCGTTATTTTCTGGTTTTTTTTTTCCTCTTTCTCCTTGCCTTTATGTTATCAATTTTCAGGAGACTGCTGATTTATTGTTATTTTTTAAAAAGATATGCCATTTTTTTTTAGTTATTTCCTTTCTTTTATTCGTTCTTTAGAATGATTTTCTGTGTAAACCTAATTTCTCGCTTCCTTATTAACTATTCTTGGCCTGCTGTGTGATTGATTTAGTCTCGCCGTCGTCCCTCAAAATTAGGTTATTAGCAGCGTCAGCACGACAGTTTTCACGAGTTTACTAATTGTTGGATCCTGATTGGACAATCAATTACGGACCTTACGAACTTATAAGTACAGCTCCCCATCGGAGAAGGGCAGATTCTTTGTTTTTTTTTTTTCGATGCCCTTTCGTGGTGGAGAGAGAGGCGTTGAGCCCTTTCGTGGTGCTAATATGTCGGTGGAGAAAGAGGCGTTGGTCTCCACTGTCCTGCTGGCTCCGTTGGTCCCCAACCTGTCCCATAGATGATGTGCTCCGGATACTTGAGCGTTTATTAATAAAGATTTGTGCTTCGGAGAAGAAAGAAGATGTGCGTTCCGGATACCTTGAGTGTGCAAGTGAATAGGGTTCATACTTCGGACGTAGGAGTGTGAATTGGGCCTCAGTGTGTTGTGCTTCAATGGTTCATCTATCCTTTGTTTCCGCTCGCGAACGTGGATAGACCTGTCAGAATGTGTTGTGATACCGAGGAGGTATTTGTGTGCGTACCTGTCAGTCTAGAATCGCCGCAACTGTAGACATTTTGATTTTAGTGATTCTCCTTTATCTGCTGAAGTTTTGTACTATAATCCCTTTTTATTTATCCTATCTTATCACTAAGCTTCTTTGGATTAGATTGTTAGGAGACTGCTGATTTCTTTATAATCATGTAAAAATTATTTCTTTTATCTATTTGTTTTATTTTCATTATTTTCTTCGTTTTGTCTGTGCCTTTTCAGTTTCTTTTAAAGGTTGGACATTTTCCCATGAATCCAAAGTTAGATCTCGAGACAATTGAATTAGACTCTATGTCTCCTTTGACTTTGTTACAATGTAGCGTACTTATGCAAGTTTCGCCCTTTAGACTCTGATTGGTTAATTTTGATTGTGAGTTCAGGAGAGAAACTAAAATATACAAGACAGACAAGTTGCTTCGAGTGGTCGCAGCTTTGCCGGGCTCCAGAGAGAGACCCGTGCGGAAGCGAGGGAGACCCGCTGGAATGAGAACGTACCCCGTACCTTGTGTGAGCGTTTTAGACACCTTAGCTGAGTGCCATGTCGTCGTGATACCTTCGAGTTGAGCTAACCGCCGAACCGGCAACCCCAAAGGAGAATCTTCTGTAGCTCGAATCGGGAATTCAGAGTGGAGACGGCGGACCCTTGCCATGACGAATGGGAGATCGTTCGCCGTCCAAATACTGTTGACCATGCAGTATTTGGAGACCAAACTCGCCCACCGTTTACGTTCATGGAGGCCGAGAAAGTGAACTCCAGCGTTATAGTGTTTCACGCAGCGATGAAAAGCATGTACACATGTGAATCGGTGGTAATCGACAAACTGTAAGTAAACTTGTGTTTTTATTTCGCTTTAGGGTTCGTCGAAGGAACTGACCCAGAGAATCTTGAAAACTAGGCGAAATTACGTTACCCATCTTAAGTACCTGATAGAACATTTTACAGCTTAAGATAAAGCATTCTTTAGCCTAATTCTTTATTAAAACAAACTTTAGTTCAACGAAGATTAAGAAATGAGCCACGATGAGAAAGCCGATTGCTACTTAGACCTGGAGTTGAAGACTTCAAGTTGTAAAACTGATTAACTTTTAAAAATTAAGCTTTGTGATTTTTTTTTTATCTTGTCATTGACATTTTTCTTGTGTATTTACTGATTCAATAGCCATGCATTTTACTTGTTGTTTTCAGCCGGACGGCGTGAAGTGGAGCCGCCCCGTCTAAGCCTGTCCGTTTCCCACCCTTTCCCCTATTTCAATAAATTTAACTTAATATTTTTTTACTTTGTTGGTCAGCTGTTTTTTTCTCCCTTAACGCGTAACTCCCCGAGTAGTTCTTTATTGATCACGTGGTTGTGGATTTTTTTTTCTTTTTATTTCCACGTGTTGCAATCTACTCACCAGAAAGGCCCGAACAGGAGGTGAAACTTCTTTTTATTTCATATTGGTAATATCTATTTTAGCCTTGCCTAATTTGCTCTGTATTTGCCATTGGATTACCTCTTGAAGGTAGTTGTGTGTTTTGTCAGATCCCAGTCTCCAGTGTACGAGATATGATTTGCTTTCTTTCTTGTATTCACTTTCATTGATATCGCTTAATACATTTATTTTCAATTGAAACGGAGTGTTTTGTATTTCTTTTCCCCTTTCTTGCTTAATTCCCCTTTGTCTAGAGTCGTGATAGAGGGTTTACATGGGCCCAGTGCCCCCTTCTCGGCGGCCTGTCTACAGGTGCGTTCATTTTCCACTGCGTTAATACTATTCTGCTAATTGATTATTCATTTTCCCTTTAAACCGTGACAAAACAATAATGAATTAGTTTGTTATATCCGTGTTCTCAATCCGAAATTCCTAAGCTTATATAGTATATCCTAACCTCTTGGCTTCTTGCAATAATGGCTTACACATCTATTATATCAAATCTACAAACAGTTGTATAGTACTATTAAGTAGGTAGAAAAGTATTCTAAAAAAAATGGGAAATATCTAATCCCATTTCCCTGAAATATCTAATCTACTTGAATCAATATTCTTATCATCTGTGTTCAAAGTCTTAAAAGAAATAACTTTAAATATATTCTTACATTCAATTGGAATTGAAATTAAAATACTGATTTACATTTTGAGAAATTTGAAAGTAGAAATTTAAAAAATCTAAGTATTAATCTATTCCAGATTCATTTGGATACTATTAAGGGTACGACTTTTATATAGTTAAACAACGACAAGAGAATTTAAACTAATATTAATATACATTCCCATATCAAATGTCAAATAAAACAAAATAGAATTATGTAGCATTGATAGAAATTTATAAATACCACCCCCTACATAACTCGGATATTTCGAAGGATTAATCATCCTTCTTCTTCAGCCTCCTTAAGCCTTTTTACATAAAAAAGGATGATTAATCCTTCGAAATATCGGAGTTATGAAGGGAGTTTTCAGTATTAAAGTTGTTGTTTTTAAATATTAGTATGAAGAATTTATTTGGTTTTTAAAACCACCCCCCATAATAATATACTCACCATATTCCCATATTCATTCCCATATCATTCCCATATCAAACCTCAAATAAGGAAATAAATAAAAAAATAGAGCTAACGTAATATTGATTGAAATTTATGAACCCCACCCCATAGTAATGGGAAATATTAAGCTTTCAAGTTTTAATAAGTTCTTTTTATGTCACAAAGTAATAAAATTTTTAAATACCAATACATGCTTTCGTAACAAAATGGAATTAGAAAGCGATTTTAGTTTTTAAGATATAGACAATTTTTTTGCAAAAAAATCGTTGGATTGTTAAATTTTTGTCTGTATCATTCATTCTGTATTAAAATGAAAGTTCAATAAAAATTAAGCCTTTAAATAAATCATGTGGTTAATCCAAAACCTTCTTAAGGAGTAAATATTGGTTCCACAATATGTGTTTAAAGCGAGTTACCTAAACCCTGGAACTTAACTTAATGCAAAGATGCGATGCAAAGAGATGCAATTAGTCTAGAGATCTTTCAAAACAATAACATATTTAATTAACAGTAAACGTTTCTAATACAATTCATCTTCTTCTTCGAAAACGGCTATATTCTAATATCGTGCTGCACTTTTGTGAATTACTAAAAGTCTGTTATTAATTACAGTTCTCTCATTAAGTATTGAAGCGTCACTTTCTGTTTAACACTTAAATGTTCTTTGCTTATTTTACTTTAAACCTAAATGTCTTTGACCTTGCTTTAATCTTTAATTGTACAAGTCTTGTCTACTTGAACCTTTATATAGAATGTTTCTTTAACGCGATTCTATATTTATTCTTTAAACTTGTTGAATGTGGCTTTCTTTGACAAATCCTTTACGTCTTGAGAACGAACAGGAGAATAAATATGGAAAAAATGTGACTTACGATCTTTTCCAGATAATTGCCTTGCCATCTCCTAATGACTTTAACGTCCTGATAATATCTGAAGATAATCCTGAAAGATATTAATACTGGAACCGCTAATTCCAAGATGGATGCCTGTTGCTTGGTGACGGTGGAATCCCTGATAAACATGTATGGAATTAGTATTGGTTATTTACTTTAGAAGTATAATCCTTCAATATCTCGAAAATACGAAGGTAGTAAATATTTACGCAAAATATCCTTTATCTTTCTTTCCATAAATACTTAACAAACTCTTAAGTCCTTGAATTTCTATTATCTTCGGAAACATAAAAGATTGCCATTTCCGTATTCAACTTCTTGCAGAGAACAGCCGAATCGTCTAGTAACACATAACACAATCACTATTCGTGATCACGAGAAAGTCATTGTTCGCTTAACAAAACATAACGAGAACAGCAACAGCTTTACTGTTCACTAAGCACTTGATTGTTCTTGTACAATTATTTCTTTGCAGCACAGATGTTCACAATAATAATTGCAATGGTGTCAATTTATTGAACCACAAATCATTTAATCAATTAAAGTTCTTTAATTGATCACTGTTCAATACTAAGCGTAATATTTCCTTGATTCTTTTATTAGAAGAATATTTGCTTTCCACTTATATTCTCATTATGGTTTATCACTTCTATTTTGATAGTAACATTAATTCCTTAGGCTTATATGTCTGCGAAATATTTCAATAAATCCTTAGCATTTAAGAAGTTTTCATTTAACTCTTTTATATTTATATTCTTTCTTACTTTTAGTTATACTTTTAAGAGATATTCTTATATTTCTTAACTCATATTTAAAGTAAGCATCTGGTCCTTATTGCGTTGAAGAATCCAGTCATCTTTTTATTATTCATGTCAATACGGAAAAGAATTGAATCGCACTGGCTTTCAATCTTCTTCAATGTAAAATCCATTTCGTCTTATAATGAAGCACTTTAAGATGAACACTTTTATTCAAAAATAAATGCTCTTAATATTTCGGATGAATTACAAGATGGCGTCTTCCACAAGAAAGAATAGGGTTATCACTCGACGAATTCCTAGAATACAACAGTTGATAAATTTAATATGTTATATCTAAAATGTTACTTTAATGTGTAAACAATCTATACTTGATGTTTCTATACTATTGGAATCTTCAGTGATACATATCCCACGATCAGTAAATCATCCAAGATATTTGAATTCGTGATATATACTCATTTTCCCATCTTGATCGATCACTTCTTTTCAACAACACCAATAACAAAACAAAAAAGCTACAATCAAAAACTTCCTGTCATTCACTTGTATATAAATGAAACTTTTTACATTGTTGTTTCTTCTTTTGTTGAGAATTTATCTCATTGGAATTCGCTGTACAAATGACCAACAAATATTTATTTATTTCATTTACGCAATTAGTACTTTCATATTTTTTTTTACACATTAATTCGGGAAAAACAATTTTGATTTAATAAATATTTACTTATCCGTTACGATAATAAATACAAACTCATGATAATATTCCTCCACTAATCTTCTTTACTCCATAAGATCAATATTTCGAATAACCTGACCGGTTAGTCTTCATGAGGTTGAAGAAAAGAAGAAATAAGTAAAACAAAGTAAAAATCAAAATGATTTTAAAACTAAAATATACGCCTCCCAATTGGATTGAGAATCAGTAAAGAAATTAAGGAATGTTAAAAATTATTCATTTCAAAGACAATAAACTATTTAAGGTTAGTAAGAAAACTTGAATGAGGATATTCTAATCAAGGGTATCAATTACAATGTTAATGAAATTTACTACGAAAGCTCCGCCAGGACACGGAAAGAGCGCTTATTGGAACATAAAGGAAAGAATGTTGAAAAACATTTGCAGCCAATTACATATAAATGTATTTAACTGTAATTCATATAAAAAAGTTAAACATTATTTAATATGAAATATAGAAGGGGACACCGTCGCAATGGTCATATAAAATTAAAAATTAAAACATTTATAAAAACATGGGTTAAAACTACTAGTTTCGGACCACTGTTGGTCGTTTCTCAAGTTAATTGACTTTATGGAGAAGCATGCTTGTGGCACCGAGGAGTCTGGATGCTTGCTTGCTCTTGATTAGAATTTTTTTCTTCCCTGGTGAGCGGCTGACGTTTTGGTGAGGTTTATTCACTCACTGTGGGGGGGGGGGGGGGTTGAATTGAAAGAACAGTTTATTATTATTAATTGCGTTATTTTAAAGGGGAGCAGGGTGAAGGTGGCTGGGTTGTATTTTTTTCTTTTTCTTTTTGAAACCGTATTGTACAATGTTTTGTACTGAGATGTTTTGATTATAACATCCCGAGTCGGTGAGGATATGTAGCGATTCCTTACATTTTCGTATGAAGTAATTGCTTTCTTTGCATACAATAGTGATTCGGGGAAAGTCAATTTTATGACCTGTTTGTTTTGTATGTATGGCAGTATAATAATTAAGGTCCATATTTTTAATAGCGTATTCATGTTGCGATAGTCGGCGTGCCAACTTCTGCAATGTTTCACCTATGTACTTGCAATGGGGGTTATTTATGCAAGGTATGGCATAAACTAGTTCTTTTTGTTCTTGGGTGTCTATGGATTTTTGATGAAGGTTATAGTTTACTATTGTTGCTATAGTATTTTTACTTGACGAAGTGAGCGCTAAATTGAGGGGGTGCAGGAGTCTGTTAAGAGCATTAAAAAGTTGAGGGTGGTATGGGATGGAAATACATCTTTTTCTTTTGTTGGTTGAGGAAATGTGGTCATTATTGTAGTAAGCGAAATTAATTTTTAATTATTTAATATGCGATTTAATTATAAGTAAACTAAAGTGGAATAATATAAATAATATAAATTAGAATCCAGAGATTTTCATGAAAATTATTACGGTTATACAGGTAAAACATTAGGAGAGAGGATATTCGAACACATCAGTGATTTTTAAAATAATGGACATAGTATATTTGGTTGCGCTGCCTACTGTAGGTCTACAGGTCACAATGCTGACTCTATAGTGGATGATAGAGTTCGTCCCTCATTCGAATTATTTCAAAAATAATATGAAATACAAATTAATTTATCTGTAGATATAAAGATGAATTTGTCTATTAATTTCTTAAATTTCTTTTACAAATACAATAGCTTCTCCGATTCATCATTAGGAACTTTGAAGCAAATAATTAAAAAACCTACTATTACAGGTAAATAAATAATCTAAGAGATACAATAATTCACAAAATAATCGATTGTGAATCTAGGAATGCTCCGGAGAAGTGTGGACTTCACGATCTGCATAGAAAAGCTTTTTTATTCGCATTTTCCTCTGAACTGTATTATTGAGAAAGGAGGACATTTTATGAAACTAGATTTGGTAACATTTTCAGGTTGATAATCGTTAAAGACATTTTCAATTAGAGTTTGTTTACATTCTGAAATTCTGTATTCTCATTTAAATTGACTTTTTCAATCACTAAATTAATTTTTTCTTATTTTAAAAATCTTCAAACAATAATGAATTAGATTGTTATATCTGTGTTCCCAGTCTGAAATTCCGAAATTAAGCAGATAGAAAAGTATTCTAAAAAATGGCAAATTGACTTTTCCCCTGAAATATCTAATCTACTTGAATCAATATTCTTATCATCTGTGTTCAAAATGTAATTAGAAATAAAAGGCTTCACAGCCATATTTGAAGATAAATCTGAAACATTAACTGAATAAGTCGATGAAATTATGGGTAAGAATTCATACTATTAAATCATTTTATCTAAATTTAAGCATCTAATATAATTATAAGATATTATTTTTGATAATGTAAAATAACTATATCAAATTATAGCATTTTCAAAACCTAAATTCAGTATTTTCATAACTCCTGATTGAAAAAAAGCCGAAAAAAAAATAAAACAATATTCTTTTTTTTAACTTTACATGTATCCTTACATTCAATTGGAATTGGAATTAAAATACTGATTTAGGTCTTGAGAAACTTAAATTTGACAACCTGTGAATTATTTTATAGGTACAGAAATAATTACTCAAAATTATATATTTCTTAACAAAATTGGACAACATCTATGTAAGAACTTAATAAGTATCTTGTTTATCTGTAAACTTTTACGGATTTTTCTGTATTTCAAAGTAACATAACAAAAACATTTAAATATAGAGCATTGATTGAAATTTTTAAAAACTACCCCCTATAATAATATGCACATTCCCATATCAAACCTCAAATAAGGAAAAAAAATTAAACAAAATAGAATTAACGTAGCATTGATTTAAATTTATGACCTCCACCCCCCCTATAATAATGATAAATATTAAGCTTTCAAGTTTTAATAAGTTCTTTTTATGTCACAAGTCATAAAATTTTTGAATACCAAAACATGCTTTCCTAACAATAAGGAATAAGAAAGCGATTTTAGTTTTCAAGATATAGACAATTTTTTTGCAAAAAAATCGTTGATTTGTTAAATTTTTGTCTGTATCATTCATTGCGTATTGAAATGAAAGTTCAATAGAAATTAGGCCTTTAATTAAATCATTTAATCAATTAAAGTTCTTTAATTGATCACTGTTCAATACTATGCATAATATTTCCTTGATTCTTTTATTATAAGAATATTAGCTTTGCACTAGTATTTTCACTATGCTTTATCACTTCTATTTTGATAGTAACATTAATCCCTTATGCTTATATGTCTTCGAAATCTTTCAATAAATACTTAGCGCTTAAGAAGTTTTCATTTAACTCTTTTATATTTATATTCTTTTAGTTATACTTTTAAGAGATATTCTTATAAAGTACGCTGCCCAAATAACGCCACCTTAACATTTAAATTATTGTAAGTCTGGAAATAAGGTGTATCGAAACACGGAACTTATGACCAAGAAAGTTTAATCTTCTGTTTGAAGCATACCATAATGAAACATATGATAACTTTTACTGGAGAAGTATGAGAACTCAAATAAGACAACTTTGCAAACTGGCGTTATTAGGAACACCTGGTCCAATTAACGCCACCTACTTTCCAGTAACTTAACTTATTTAAAATTAAGAATTATTCCATCATTGTAAACATTATTTGTACAAAATTACAGTAAAAAGCAACTAAATTTGACTTTCTGTAAAAAAATAATAAAAAATCACTTGAAATTAACACAGACTTTCTAATCTGTAGCTAAACCAAAAGAGGAAATGTAAAAATTAATTTGAATATCCCCTCCTTTTAAGTGACATGAGGCAATAAGACAAAATACCACAAAAAAACAATATTTTTCAGTTAACTCAAAAAGCTTTAGAGAAGTAAGCTTACAAAAAATAAAAAGTTTATTAGTGGTGTTAAAGTGGCGTTAAAGCGCTACTGAGCACATGGATCACATGATACACTAGTTTGTCTACAATTTCCGAATTTTAAAAATAACTTTATCTTATCTTCATAAAAAAATCGTCAAGAATCAAGAAAATATATAGTTTTATATAGTTAATCTTTGGTGAAAGTTAAAAAATGTATATTTTATCTTACCTTGATATATTAGCAACCTTTCAGAACCAGTCCTCGACATGAAATAGTCGAAATGTAATTTCACTCAAAAATATTGGCGGTCTGCTAATAACTCACTTCAACACTAGAGGGCATGTCAATGCAAACTATTTTTGCGCAGTACCGCCATCTCTTATGTTTATGAAGAATTAGATAGGTGGCGTTAAAGGTATACATGGCGTTATATAGATCAGGTACCTTATTTCTTAACTCAAATTTAAAGTACGCATTTGGTCCTTATTACGTTGAAGAATCCAGTCATCTCTTTTATTATTCATATCATTACGGAAAAGAATTGAATCTCCCTTACTTTCAATCTTCTTGTAAAACCCATTTCGTCTTATAATGAAACACTTTGAGATGAACACTTTTATCCATAAATAAATACTCTTAATATTTCGGATAAATTCCATTTTTTACAAGAAAGAATAGGGTTATCACTTGACGAATTCCTAGAATACAGCAGTTGATAAATTTAATATGTTACATCTCAAATATCACTTTATGAATATATTTTTCTTTAATATATAAATAACCTATCCTTTGTATTTCTATACTATTTGAATCTTCAGTGATACATATCCCACGATCAGTAAATTATCCAAGATATTTGAATTCGTGATAGATACTCATTTTTCCATCTTGATCGATCACTTCTCTTCAACAACACCAAAAACAAAACAAAAAAGCTACAATAAAAAACTTCCTGTCATTCACTTGCATGCAAATAAAATTTTTTTGCATTGTTGATTCTTCTTTTGTTGAGAATTTATCTCATTGGAATTCGCTATACAAATGATCAACAAATATTTATTTATTTCATTTACGCAATTGGTACTTTCATACTTTTTTGTACACATCAGTTCGGGAAAAACAATTTTTTTTTAATATTCCGTACAAAAAAATCTATAGTTTCAAAAAAAAAAAAAAATAGTTGATTTCTAAAGCTGTTATTGACTCTTTTGTGTGTTAAGGTATCATGAATTGAATTTTTGTGAACAAATCTCAAATCAGAAATATTCGTAGAATATTTAACATAATTTTTAGTATCAACTTATATAATTGGCTAAGCTCGTCTGTATGTCTGTCTGTAACTCGATATAATTAAGCTATTAAGATAGATCCAAGGGTTCTCAATGGTACCATTGAATCAAGGGTACTCAAATTGGATGAAATATTAGTTCATTTTGTCCTTCCATGTTGTTTCCATCAAATTTTATCCTTTGAAACTGACCTAGACAACTCTAACAAAACATACGTTCAAAACCAAATAATTTTGTTACCACTGCATCCATTTTAATGAAATTTGTCATACTTACTCAGTTTTTTACGCTGATTTTGAAACTCAAAACCACTTTTGCCGAGGAAGCTTCGTTCACAAGTTAGCGCAGTATGTAGATTATACAATGGTGAGTTTTAAATGGCTTTCGGCGTTATGAGTCAAAAATAGTAATTATTAAATTCTTACTTTTAGTAAAATTTATTTACAAGGATAAACTTTAGATATGGTTGGTATTTCGTTTTTCTTTTTAGGTGGAAAATGATCCTTTAGATTAAACTCTCAGAATCTATATTACAGATGTACAGGTAATAAGTACACCTAAATAGGTCTGATAAACATTAAAAAAAAAATTATTACAAATCAAATCATCAATCGAATCAAATATCTATATACATAATAAAATATATAAATTAGCTAAGTTCGTCTGTCTGTCTGTCTGTAACTCGATAGAATTAAGCTATTAAGATAGATCCAACGGTTCTCAATGGTACCATTCAATCAAGGGTACTCAAATTGGATGAAATATTAGTTCATTTTGTCCTTCCATGTTGTTTCCATCAAATTTTATCCTTTGAAACTGACCTAGACAACTGAAATTCTAACAAAACATACGTTCAAAACCAAATAATTTTGTTACCACTGCATCCATTTTAATGAAATTTGGCATACTTACTCAGTTCGTTACGCTGATTTCGAAACTCAAAACCATTTTTGCCGTAGAAGTTTCGTTCACAAGTTAGCGCAGTATTTAGATTACAAAGGTGAGTTTTAAATTCCTTTTGGCGTTATGGATCAAAAATAATAATGATTCCATTCTTACTTTTAGTAAAATTTATTTACAAGGACAAACTTTAGATATGGTTGGTATTTATTTACCAGAACCTGATTTTAGTCATGAACAGTTATATGTTGCTATTTCTCGAGCACGTCGTGCTTGCGATGTTAAAATAAAAATTCTTGACCGAATAGATCAAGGACATCTGATAGAAGGATCTGATGCTGTTTTTACAAAAAAATATAGTTTATAAGGAGATATTTACTTTATAGTTGATAGTTGCTGATAAAATGATTTTTCAGATTTTTTATGCCTGTCGTCGGACAGGCTTTGCTGCTAGTTATTATTATAAATCATAAAATGCAGAACAAAAAAAACACTTTAGAATATTGAATAAGATTCTACTTCAGCATGAGAGAGTCATCTACATGTTTATTATAGTCCAGTCGGCATGTACTTTTTACCTTAAAAAAATTGCAAGTTTAACGAAACTTTGGGATGTTGTTTGTTGGTGTCCAGTAGTAGTATACCCAACTTTCCGAACAAAAAAACCCTGTTGAAACTTGGTAGAGGGCGAAAACCGCAAAAGGTTTGCTCTTTTTGGAGTTTTTTCGAAATATTTCGAAACCGGTTGACTTCAGCGGAAAACTTTAAAATAGTAATTTGTAGAGTATTAAATTCCTTCAATTTTTACTGGCCAAACTTATTTTTTGAACCCATAGGTACCGATACAGGGCTTCGAAATAGTGCTGAATTTCTCAAAATCGTAAAAAACTGCTAATAAAGCTTGTTTTCGCTGTGTAGTTTCCATTTTTTCCAAAATTTCCAACATATGTAATGGAATTAAGGTATCAAATTTTATTTTCATACGTTCAACTCCCCTCCCCCCAACCACCACTACTTCAATCCTCCTCTGTAGGATGTTCATATATACAGTTTAAACGTAAGGTTTGAAAGAGCAAATAACCCAATTCGTCTTTAAGTTTGGGGATTCTATATATAGTATATTGTAATGATTCTTATTGTTTAATGTGTACAGTAAATTCTTATTATCAAATATGAAGCATTAAAACAAAATAAATTTAATATTTTAGGCGTTTGGCACAGGGGGTTTCCTCTTTTTCTCGCTCTTCTTCATCGTCAAGCAGTGCGTCCATTACACTTTCTTCTTCACACTCTCCTTCTGCATCTTCCTCCTGGAGATCAGGCTCTGTCGAATTTTCGCAAGCAGTTCTTGCAAAAGGAGGAGCACAGCTGCTTTCTTGCAGCTGCAGGCTACAGTGCTACATCCTTTCTTACATTTAATATAGATGATGATAAGTATGTTGTCTGGGCTGCATTACGTGTGATCCTGATGGGGACGATCCCTCGTCTCGTCAGCGATCACCTCCAAACTGACAGTACAATGTCGTTATTCAGCCACGTCTGAATCTGGAGGTGGGTTCGAAAAACAAGGTGGGTGGCCTCGTCTTTGGTAGGTGGCAGTCTGGTCAATTGAAATTTAGATTTGGCCACCGACTTAGTAAAAAAGTGGTATTGGAGGCTGTCGAGGGAATCTGTTTCCATGTTTCCCCAATACAGTGCCAAAAGAAACTTCTGGCCTGCCACGGAAATCTGGGAGGGGGTGGCTTCTAGGTCTTTGAACACAGCTGCTAAGTCATGCAGGGAAGTGTTCTTCTCGTAAATTCTGCAGACCTTCTTCTTCCCTTGTAAATATTGGGTTGACGTGGTGTCACACCCACTGACCACATGCAGAAAGAGAATGTCTTGTGTGTCGATCTTGCATAAAGCAGCTGAATATAATAAAGATGGGACATTACCTTTTCCATTTTTCTCGAAATAGATGTTTTTGTGTTGGCTAGGGCTGTCAGTAAAACTAGGAGATGTACATCTTCACCTGTGATGATAACACTGTCGTACTCAGCAGTCTTCGTTATTGCTGTGTGTACAATCATCACGTCTGCATCTTCAAGAGCCTGTTTCACCTCAATCCCCTTCGCTGTCATTTCTGTCGTTAGCATTATGATAAAGTTTCTTTTGTTGGTGTCGTTTGATAAAAACTTCTCTTGAGCCATTGTCACTGCAGTTGCTGAGAAAACAAATGTGGTGGACGAGTGCAGTACAGCCCTGGAGATCTTTCTGCGGCTTTGGTGCTTCGATAGGAGGCGTCGTTAGGATATCCATCAAATACTACTGTGGTATTCAATTCAAAGTGTTTTTGCACATAATCCACATAAGTCTGGCTGACTGGAACGTGAGTGTTGTGGTCTTACTCCATACAACCTTATGGAGTAGGAACCCTCCATCAATTGCCGCATATTTTCTGCAGCCAAAGTTTCTTCTCCTTGCATAGGGGTGAATACTGCATCATACAATGCTGACTTGGTGCCCTTAAGCATTCCTTCCTCAGTAAAGAGCGACATTGGGAAGGGTGCAAGCTCATATGTGATCAATCCCTTGAGGTCTCGCCAGACTGCTTGGCAATGCAAACTCGCTGGAACAGAGTCAGTGGATCGACTGTAACTTTCTTGTTCTTTTTAAAAAGCACTGGAGAAAAAAATAATACAAGAAATATTAAGACAAGTTTAATTAAATTTGATCAACCGAAAAATAATTATGGATTAGCAATTAAGGAAAAAAATTTAAATAAAATTTTCAGCAATTACATGTAACTGTATTTAACTGTAATTCATAAAAAAGTTAAACATTATTTAATATATGATTTAATAATGGGTAAATTCAAGTGGAATTTATAAATAATATTATAATTTTGAATCCAGAGATTTTCATGAAAATTATTACGGTAGTTCAGGTAAAATATTACGAGAGAGGATATTCGAACACATCAGTGCGTTTAAAAATAATGGACATAGTATACTTGGTTGGGCTGCCTACTGTAGGTCTACAGGTCACAATGCTGACTCTATAGTGGATAATCTTTTTCAAATACAAGAGAAAAAGCCAGATTAATGATTGAGTCATATGTAATAAAATTAATGGCTAGTATGAATAAAAACAATTTTTTATGATTAAGCGACATTGCCTGAGAACATTGCAGTAAAATTATAAATAATAGAAAGATAAAGGTTTAATTATTAGGAAAGATTTATACCACTAAGTAAAATTATTATAAAGATTAGATTGTTAGTAAACATTTATATCTTATTAAGAAATTTCTGTTAATTGCTAAATTTATTGTTTTGTAAATAAGATGTTAGTGTTAGATATACTATTACTTCTGTATTGTAAATTTTGATGCATAGATTATTCATGAATTCTGGATAGGAAGTGGAAAAGTTTTTTCGTATCCTCACTAACCTTAAAAAGTTCCCTGTCTAAGGAAAAGAAAATATTAAATGTAGAACTATCGACTGAAATGTCTACATATAAATTTATTATGCCATTTTTTTTAATTACTGTAATATACATATAACACTTTCTTCTAAGTCTTTGTATGATGTAGTCTTAAAATAAATCATTGATGTTTTCTACTGTGAAATGTCACTAAAAAGCTTAGTTTTCGTTTTCTCGAAATCAAACGTGCAAATCCTTTTACAGAAATGAATTTTCTTTATTTTCTATCACCTAATTAGAATAAATTCTTAAAAATTGAAGGTTTATCCAAATACGCTGTTACTATTTAGGTTTCAAGACTATCGATACAATATATTAGGTGAATATTTATTCATGAATTCCTCAAGACAACAATGATAGGAGAAGAAAGTAGGATGAAATTTCTTGTTTTGATGTAAAAAGTTTATAAATGTGTTATTTACGAAATTAGGAAGCCAATTGCTGGGCTCACTTTTTATTAAACCAATATGAGCTCTTTCTTAAAAATTAAATGTGTTTGATTACCTGTGTTATTCGAAGTTCAAAAATAATTTTTGTAAATTATAAATAAATAAAATTATATTTATTTATAAATTTATTTATTAATAAAACAATATGAAATACAAATTAATTTATGTGTAGATATAAAGATGAATTTGTCTAATAATTTCTTGAATTTTTTTTACAAATACAGTAGCTTCTCAGATTCATCATAAGGAACTTTGAAGCAAATAATTAAAAAACTTACTGTTACAGGTAAAACTACTATTAAATTTAAATAAATAATCTAAGAGATACAATAATTCACAAAATAATCGATTGAGAATCTAGGAATGCTCTGGAGAAGTGTGGCCTTCACAATCTGCATAGATAAGCTTTTTTATTCACATTTTCATCTGAACAGTATTTTTGAGAAAGGAGGACATTTAATGAAACTAGATTTGGTATCATTTGTGATTTTCCGTGATTTTAGGGCCGATCACACAAAATTTTCTTTAAACAAATTTAATGCAGAGTACAGAGTTTACAGACATTTTTCATTAAACAGTATTATTTAACTTTCTGAATGTGACCATACACATAAAAGACGTCAGTTATATACAGATAAATGAAATGTACAAAGGGGTTAGGGAACGATATTGAACCAATGAAGTGTTCAGAATACTGAGGCACAACTGCCCCGTCATTATGCTGAAGCAATTTTGGAAATATTTAACAACCTTGTAATATTCCACTAGGTGCGATGCCCGATCCGAAGGTACGCAGTCGATGGATTTCTAGTATCGCACAATGTCGAACCCCTATAAGAAGCCATAGACGAACGAAGGAAAGATACTGGAGTGGTTTCCAATTTGCTTTCTCCAGGACGCCAATTACGGAATGACGTCAGACCGAAGAGAAAGTGAAGAGGCTGACAACACAGGAAAAGAAATTGAAACATCCAAGCTCTCGACAGGGATTTGAACCAAGGTACCAGCACACTGGCCTCACGGCAGACCGACACCTGAGTCCGCGCGACCACGCAGGCACGGCTGGAATATTCCATCTCTCAATAAATAACAACAAAATGATTTTCAATTACAATTCAAATAATAATTAAATAATATTTTAAGAAAATTACCTTAATGTTTATATATAATTTTTCATTAAGTTTCATTTCACATGGCCATAAAAAAATTTTAAAATTAACTAATAACAGCAATGAATAATTAAAATATTTCAGAATTAAACAAATTTTTATAAAATTAATATTATCCAAATGATATGCATGATATAAAATTTAAATGAAATGATAAACTTTATGAATTACATGAAAAAAAGTATAAAAAAATAAAAAAATAAATGACAATAAAATTAAAAAAATTAAGAATAAAAAATTAAAAAAAATTCCTGATTTTTATGCATAAATTTTTAATGAAACATTTTAATCAGATAAGTCTTATTCGAATTGGGTACCCATATTGATATACTTGTTGTATACAAACATGGTAATTGTATGCATTAGTCGATTCAGATATGATAACGGACTCAATGCATTTACTTAATAAATCAGTTTCAGCTTTTTCAATAATTTTTATATTTGAAAACTCACACATATGCCCAGTTTCTTCCATATGGGATACAGTTTTATAATTAAATTCACCTTTGTTTTTAGCTCTAACATGGTCCGCAACACGGTCCTTTAAACCACGTTTTGTCTCTGCTATGTAAACGCATGATTGTTACAAACATGATATAGTATATATACTGATATAGCACCTTTCGAATTCCATATCTCTGTAGCAATTTTGATTTTTTGGGTGATCTGTAGGGTTGTATTATTGGAAGAGCTTGTTAAGGCGATATCCATCGGATTTTCTGCAGTGCTGGAAATAAGATGGGATGGAATTATAAATAGAAATTTTGTTTTTGATTTATGACTTTTCGCATTTTTATAAATATCATTAACAGATTTTCGGAAATTATTCGTGATAAACTTTGGAAGATAATCATTATGCACAAGCAATAGTTTACATAGGAGACACAAAACGTCGTTTAAAGGATCGTGTCGCAAACCATGTTAGAGCTAAAAACAGAGGTGATTTGAATTATAAAACGGTATTCCATATGGAGAAAACTGGACATACATGTGAGTTTTCAAATACAAAAATTATTGAAAAAGCTGAAAATGATTTATTCAGAAAATTCATTGAGTCCGTTATCATATCTGAATCGCTTAATGCATATAATGATCTGGTTCTCATAAGACAAATATATCAATAAGGGTACCCAATTCCAATTAAAGACTTAAATGATTAAAATGTTTAATTATTTATGTATCAAAATCAAGAAGTTTTCTATTTTTTATTTTTTATACTTCATTTATTTTTTTTTTATTTTATTTTTTTTATTTTTTATTTTTTTTTTTGATATTTTTTTCATGTAATTCTTAATGTTTATAATTCCATTTACATTTTATATCATTTTATATCATTTGGATAATTTTAATTATGTTAAACTTTGTTAAATTCTAAAATGTTTTAAATATTCATTGATGTCATTAGTTAATTTTTTTTAATTTTTTTAAAACCATCTGAAATGAAAATTAATGAAAAATTAAATACAGATTGAGGTAAACACAGTAAAATTTGAGACCAA
>JAFIDM010127825.1:79979-123077 GCA_023159025.1 Thereuonema tuberculata
GTTTCCATATCTTTTAGTCACTTTTCCTTTATTTTGATACCATAAGAAATTGATTTGAGACTGGCAGAGCCAAGCACAAGAATTTTTTTTTCTTTATTTTAATGTATTTTTATGTTTTTAGTTTATATTCATTGGGTTTTTCAATGCTTTTATTATTCAAAATTAAGGTAATTTTCTTAAAATAATATTGAAATTTAATTGAAAATCATTTTTTTTTGTTTATTGAGATGTTGGATATTCCACGAGTGTTAGATGTTTTCCAATTGGTTCAACATAATGAAGTTGCAGTTGTCTTCCTTCAGGCCATTGGTTTTGCCTCACAGACTTTTGAAGACTTCATTGGTTCAATATCGACGGGGTTCCCTAACCCCTTTGTACATTTCATTTATCTATATAGAACTGACGTCTTTTATATGTATGGTCACATTGAGAAAGTTAAAGAATACTGTTTAACGAAAAATGTCTGTAGCCTTTTGTACTCTGCATTAAATTTTTTTAAAGAAATTTTGTGTGTTCGGCCCTCATTCGACAACAATAATATGAAATACAAATTAATTTATCTGTAGATATAAAGATGAATTTGTCTAATAATTTCTTAAATTTTTTTTACAAATACAATAGCTTCTCCGATTCCTCATTAGGAACTTTGAAGCAAATAATTAAAAAACCTACTATTACAGGTAAATAAATAATCTAAGAGGTACAATAATTCACAAAATAATCGATTGTGAATCTAGGAATGCTCCGGAGAAGTGTGGACTTCAAGATCTCCATGGATAAGCTTTTTTATTCGCATTTTCATCTGAACAGTATTTTTGAGAAAGAAGGACATTTTATGAAACTAGATTTGGTAACATTTTCAGGTTGATAATCGTTAAAGACATTTTCAATTATAGTTTGTTTACGTTCTGAAATTCTGTATTCTCATTTAAATTGACTTTTTCAATCACTAAATTAATTTTTTCTTATTTTAAAAATCTATAAACAATAATGAATTAGATTGTTATATCTGTGTTCCCAATCCGTAATTCCTAAGCTTTTGTAGTATATTCTAACCTCTTGGCTTCTTGCAATAATAGCTTATAAACCTATAATAAGTTGTAGAGTACTATTAAGCAGATAGAAAAGTATTCTAAAAAATGACAAATTGACTTATTCCCTGAAATATCTAATCTACTTCAATCAATATTCTTATCATTTGTGTTCAAAGTGTAATTAGAAATAAAAGGCTTCACAGCCTTATTTAAGATAAATCTGAAACATTAACTGAAGAAGTGGATGAAATTATGGGTAAGAATTCATACAACTGGATCATTTTATTTAAATTTTAGCATCTAATATAATTATAAGATATGATTTTTCATAATGTAAAATAATGATAGCAATTGACAGCATTTTCAAAACCTAAATTCAGTATTTTCATAAATCCTCATTAAAAAAAAGTTCAAAAAAAAAACGTAAAACAATATTTTTTCTTAACTTTAAAAATATCCTTACTTTCAATTGGAATTGGAATTAGAATACTGATTTAGGTTTTGCGAAATTTGAATGTAACAACCTATGAATTATTTTAATAGTACAGAAATAATTACTAAAAATTATATATTTCTTCAAAAAATTGGACCATTATTCAACATCTACATAAAACTGAATAACTATGTTGTTTATCTGTAAATGTTTATCGATTTTTCTGAATTCCAAAGTAACATAATAAAAACAGTTAATTGTAATGATAATATAAATAATTTCATATATATATATTAAAGTATATATCTGGTGTGGTCGTGCGGTCTCGGCGGCGGCCAGCCGTGGCGATGAGTGCGCCAGTTCTTGGGTTCGAATCCCGGTAGTGGCATGGCTGTTTCAATTTCCTTTCCTGTGTTGTCCAGCCTCTTCTTCACTTTCTCTTCGGTCTGACGTCATTCCGTAATGGCGTCCTGGAGAAGGTAACGGGAAACCACTCCAGTATCTGTTCCCAAGAATTAGTTACGGTTTCTCCTAGGGGTCGCCCTTAGGGGGTCACTACGGTCCGTCAACTTTCAACCAATCTTCGGATTGAATAACTTTGTATGTATGTAATAAAGTATATATATATTGTGACAATACTCATATGTCAATTATTATAATACTCGAAATATTAGAATTTTAGTTATATTATTTTTGCCTTTGCAAATGTCAAAGAAATGTCAACTTAAAAAAAAAAAAAAAGAAATTTTTTTTTTCGAAACATTGTTTTGTAAAGCTAATGGCGGAAAGACTTCGTTAGCGTTAGTTTAGTCATTATTAGTAATTTTATTTTATTTTAGGCTTTAATTTAATTTTAGTCAGAATCTTGAGAATTTTAAGGAATAAATCTTTAAGTTTTAAAACGTTAGAATTTAATATGATAGATTTAGGAGTTTAGATTAATTTTAAGATATTTAAGGATTTAATCTTCATTTAGCCTAGATTAGATTTAATTTTTAAAATAAGAAATTAATTTTCTTTTGCTTTAATTCAGCCGAGTTTATTTGAGTTTGGGAATTTCCTATTCTTAGGAATTTTCCGTGAGGTCATCATTCCATATTAGGAATTGTTGTAAGCATTGTAATCTTATTGGTTAATCAGCATTATCTCTCGATATGAGGTAATAATGAGGTGATCTCCCTTATTTGGGCAGATATGCAATCCTGCTATCTGAATGGTCAAGGGGACGCGTGACGTCATATAGCGGCACTCTTAAACTTATTTAAAGGGGTGTTCGGAGAAGTTCTCTCTCTCTTGCCTGCTGCTCTCTGGCCGTTTGCTCTCTTGCCTGCTGTTACCTCGCCGTTTTGCTCTCTTGACCTTTGCTACAATGCATCTGGCCTCGTCGACCGCCGCGGACAAGGTATTGGAAGCCGCGTCTCAAATTATCGGCAAATCGAAGTCCTGTCGACTTGTTTGTTAGAAATAGGGCGTGTTAAACCAAGTTATCGTAGTTAGAATAGGCAACCCATGGATAGCCTTAAATTTCTATAAATTATTTGTGAGAAAAATTACTGAAATTAATTTGCAAAGCAAGGCTTGCAAATTTTCCGTTTCAATGCACGTGTACACCCGTGCAGGATTCCACAAGTTATTTAGTGCTTCATAAGTGAAATTTTAGTGCGTCGTTCTAAGCCATAGCTTCGTCGAAATTGTTATTCTCAAGTGAAGTAACATATTATTATTTGCAGTGTTGAATAAAATTGTTAAGTTTAATTAATGTGGTGAATGCGTTGTGCTTCTTTGTGCGTGAACGTGAAGTGTGGCTCCCCCACGCTCCGAATGGACTGGGTTAGTTAGGGCGTACCATGTAACGACTTTGGAGGGGGTAGATAGAAAATTCACCGAACGGACTTTTCGGTTGGCGCCCAACAAATACCCGAACAACCTCTGAAAGGCTAAAATAACCCCCAAGAGCAGCGTCCCGTTACAATATATATATATATTTCATCTGTGTATTAATCTATTTCCGATACTGTTCGATATTATCAGGGATATGAAATTTTACGTAGTTTTACAATAAGAAGAGAATTTAATTAATAATAATGCACATTCCCATATCAAATCTCAAATAAAAAAAATACATTTAAAATAGCATTGATAGAAATGTATGAAATCCACCCACATAATAATGGTAAATATTAAGCTTTCAAGTTTTAATAAGTTCTTTTTATGTCACAAAGTCATAAAAGTTTTAAATACCAAAGCAGTCTTTCGTAACAATAAGGATTAATAAAGCAATTTTAGTTTTCAAGATATTTACAATTGTTTGGCAAAAAACTCGTTGGTTTGTTAATTTTTGGTTTTTCTGTATCATTGGTTGTGAAATGAATGTTAAATAGAAATTAGGCCTATGTCGTCAATAAGCATGACTTCACTTGTGATTTTCGTATGAACCGATGATATACAAATTTTTATACGAACTCCGTGAGAATCATGAGTTAATTCTCATCATAATTATCAAGTATTTGTTTGTTGTTCACATATTCCTTTTTTTCTTTTAAATTAGGTCTTTAATTAAATCATTTATTCATTTAATCAATAAAGTTCTTCAATTGATCAATGTTCAATGGTATGGATAATATTGTACTGTACT
The DNA here is from genome assembly GCA_023159025.1 of Thereuonema tuberculata. Lineage (NCBI taxonomy): Eukaryota > Metazoa > Arthropoda > Chilopoda > Scutigeromorpha > Scutigeridae > Thereuonema > Thereuonema tuberculata. The sequence continues at coordinate 84,082 of JAFIDM010127825.1, forward strand.
TAAAAATTGTTGCGAATTTAATTCTTATTATTATGCATAATAATCATTTGTTGTATATCGGAAAGTAAATGGCAATGGAATGAAAAATTCTTTCCAAGTTATTGTAGATTTTGTTTAACGATTTTTTTTTTCAACTTTTCTTGGGATTTTCTTTCCAGCAGCTGCCATGTGTGATGCAGTCAAGGAAAGGTAAATTCTATTATAATTTTTTTTTAATCGCTTGAAGATTTAATTGCATTAACTCTTCCACCACTTTTATATTAACAATTTCATATTTACTTATATTTTGTAGAACCTTCTACTTCACTTCTAATTACATTTAGAATCTTAACAGTATATTGGAGTTACCCATAATATTTACATATTAATTTTTTTTATTAATGTTTATTGTATTTCAATAATTTGTCACTTACATAATGACAATATAATAAACATATATTATTGATAATTAATATATAATAAAATTGAAATTGAATGGTAGAACAATATAAAATTATCCATATAAAGCCAATAGATACTTATACATTATATAAGATACTGTATTTGCTCAGTTAGATATCTGTAAATATTATATTACAATTTTATATAAAAAAATTTAATGCTAACAGTAGTTATATCTTTGCATGATGTTCTTTTTGTTTTGGTTTAGTTCATTTGTTATGGAATTTATACAAACAATTTTTACTGCTCGTAAGGCACAAGTTCACTTTACATTTGCAACATAATAACTGAGTAAAGCCATTTGGGCAGAACTTGCATCTTCCTTTCTTTTCATTGTATTCTGGCCAGTGATGAACTCCATCATAACGAATATCATCTACTGGCCGTGATGCAAACTGTTTTCTTTGAATGCATGGTTGTGTAGGTGTAGAGAGCCTTCCACGCTTCCTTTCATTAGCTCTTCCAGCTTTTGTAAGTGCTGAGGAAATATGCGACTGAAATTTGAGGAGAGAGTACTGAGATTTCTCTGCATTCTGCTGCAGATGACGACGATATAAAAGCCAAGCATTGACTAGATGCATTGATGCACCAATAGATAATTCTTGTATAAAATTTCATGGATCTTATATCTATTCTATACAATTCAATCAGCTAGATCAAAAACTCCCATGAAAGAATTACATTCTGTCACTATAAGAGGACGGGAATATCAATTCTTTTTTTTTTCAGTCACACTCCATCTTTGCAGAAATCTTTGGGCTCAACAGCAGCATATGTGGAGACAAAAGTAATGGCTCTTTTATCATACCATCTCACTAAACCTACGTCATCATCAGCTTCCACTCTCCAGTCAAAGGCTGCTCTTCCTTGTGTTTTGAGCTCTCTTTCTAACATGAGAGGATACTTATTTGTTCTATTGTTCCTAATTGTTCCAATACAAAGTATGCCTTTCTCCTTCAAAGCAATGGCAAGCTGTAAAGATGAAAACCAATTTTCAAAATACACTTTGAAATTTCTGTGCTCTGGCAAAGTGGTAACTAGTGCCATAACAATGTCTCCTTAAAAACCTAATCCTACATCATTACATGTATTTCTATCAGTGTAGAGTTCAAAATCGTACGTCATTCCAGATTCACCAGATCTCATAAATACTTTGAAGCCCCACTTATGGGGTTTGTTCCTCATACACTGCTTCAGGGAACTTCTACCTTTGAAGGGAATAATTTGCTCATCTACAGCATGTCGTTCTTCAGGAGGAATTTCTTGCATATTTGATCGAATAATGTTAAGTAATGGCCGTACCTTGAACAGTTTGACTTGTTCGGATCACTTATTGGTTTCTGTAAATCATTAATTACAATGTGCAAATATTTCCGCAACTGATAAAATCGGTTTCTACTCATTACATCTGCCACAGGAGGGAACCTAGTTTCACCAGCCCAGTAAAGTCTAGTTGCAGGCATTTTCACTATTCCCATGTACAAAAGAATACCCACAAGCTGTTCCATTTCTTCTGCTGTTGTATTCAATACAATACCATCTTTTTGATGGCATATAAATTAGATTGTTCCTCTAATGTTTTGAAAATATCATATGAGAAAAACATCTTCAATATCGGATTGTTCATCTTCAAATTCAGATGTATTTCCATTCTCCATCTGCTAAAGAACGTCTATAATTTCTTCATCCTGTAAGCCTCTGCTTCGTTTCATGTTTATAACAATAATATAAAAGACAAACAATAGCTTGACAGTGATTCTTGAAGAGTATTGGTGAACATCCGGTTAAAATGTGACTTCCTGTCATGTGCCCTTCCAGTCCCAATGTTGCTTTAAAGCAACGTGTCTTTCAAAACAGTATTGTAAGGCAAATAAAAAGCGTTATAACTTGCCAATAAATTTTATAGATTGTTATACTCTCTAGCAACAGTAACTAAAAGAAAAAAATTAAATAATTTATTTTTTTTTTAAAAAAACCCAGTTAGTTAGAAAAAAAGGAAAAATTTCTTGAACTGATTGCATTCTTGTTGACCCCAAACTGTATCGCTATGATGATAAAAATTCGACAAATCTATCACCAATAGTTATAAATAGATAGAAGAAACATGTTATTTTCAAACTACATCAGGGTTTAACGGTTTAGTGTGGAAGCTGAATACAAAAATCCATTTACAAATACATGTTGCTTAAAAGCAACAGTGGGACTGAAAGGGTTAATAAACAGATCAGTTCAGTTGAGTTCAGATCCAGCTTAGACTTTGTCTCCAATCTTTTCCCGAGCCAGAGGCCAGAAATTATTCTATCACAATATATTTTCATGTATGTCGCAGGGTAATTGTAAAATTAGCCTTTTTTATAAAAGCCGCCTTTTTGTGGAAAAAATGTTTTCATATCAATTACTTGAGGAATCCTAATCTTGTATTTAAAAGGGCTACAGACCTTCATCCTTAATGCAATAGAAAAGCTTGACTACAAAATGACTGTCTACAGTTATAAAGTTATAAACCCTACAACTCATTCTCCGGAAGTCGAGTGCAATTACCGATGATAGAATGTTTCGAAATATGGAGATCTTTATGAAATTAACAGGTTAATAAAGCAGGAAATCTACGTAAATCAGCGTCACAGGCTAGGATGGACTCCCCTCCATGTAGCTGTCATTAATAGACAACATGAAGTTTTTAAATCCCCTACTAAAAGCTGGTGCAGATCCTAATGTCGGAGATGAATATATCAACATTTTTCAAACTGCTTTAGGAAAAGGAATGTTTTCACTTGAAGTTCTGATAGTTAGAGAAGAAAAATTCTGTGATAGGTTAAATACACAAGTATCTTTCCGTGGCTGTACTGCACTGCATTATTCAACTTTATCAGATGATTATAAGACAATGAAAATACTCCTAGAAGCTGGTGGTAATTTAAAACATGTTTTTGACTGGAGGTAAAAGTTGAGGACCAAAAACTATCAATTCTGTGTTTGTGGGAATTCAGTAAACTATGAAACAAAATATTCTACAAAGCTGAAATATATCTTAGCAACATTTTTACGTGTTCCCGTACCCCTTACTATAATAATAACATAATAAGGGCTATGGGAATTTCCTGGCCATCCTGTACAGAAGGTTGCCCGGATCCCAGAACCTGGCTGCAAGAGAATTCACACTGGAAAAGTTACCGATCTTCACCGGAGTCGGAGAATGAATCCGGTTGCTCCAGACCACAGTCAAGCGAATTACCACTTGGTTAACGGCCCCACTCTGATAAAAATATAATCCTAAAGTAATAAAAAGATCACATTGGATGTAATATCTTATTCACGGGAACCAATCTCTTGTTTAGATTTCTGGATGTAATAAGTTTCAGAAACATATTTGATATCTTTTTCTAATTATTATTAATTGATATGTAGAACATTAAATATAGTCTAGTTCATCTGCAATACATTGAACGAGTGCATTAATCAATAAATTAATAATCAATAAATGTTAAAGATGTTATATTTATTTTAAAGCCTACAGTAATGTGTTGTTTCATTTTTATTATTTTTTTTTTTTATTTAGCAGAGAAAAAATGAAGTTTCGAGTACGGGATTTTGAAAATGATATCCATCTTATCGAAGCCAGCACTTTTCATGAACTGAGAGAAAGTAGTAAGTATAAATATCCTTTCTTTTCATTATAAATAATGTCATGGTTGTAACAAGATGAATCTAAAATAACTAACAAAGAATAATCAGCACGTGGAAGCACAATTAAGACACCTGCGGACAGGTAGAAGGGAATAAGAGCGCTGGGCCCGAAAACTCTTTCCCAAAGTAGATCAAAGGTAAACTAAATAAAGAAGAAAAAAAGAAAAATTATTTTAAAGAAATAAAAAAAATGTATTGGGCGAATAGAGGATAGATACAAACAGTGAAGGAATTCACATTTCTTAGATTAGTGATAAACCTATCCCTTCCTTTAAAAAACAAACGTTTACCTTTCAAGGTAACGCCAACGCAGTTATGGTAAGAGAAAATGTGTTAGGCTAGACTAAATATCTAAAACTACTGGGATAAAGGTAAAATGAAGCTTTGCCTCTCGTCCGAGCCTCTCCAGGCAGTAGGTATCAACACACGGTGAGTGGATTGAACACAGACACACACAAAAAACTCCACAATCATGTGAATGATAAAATCAGCTACTCGAAAGGGGAAGCAAGGGAAGGGTACGAAAAAGAGAAAAAAAAAACTAACAGGCGACAATGTTAATTAGAGAAAAAGGGCGGGTATTGCCTTTTCGATGATAACAGGCTAAGATAACAGCAGCGAGTTCACAGAAGAAAAAAAAAACCCAAAGTCAGAGGAGGGAAATACATTGCTTCCTCCTCCTCTCGTATCTCGTCAGTAACTCTCCCTTTTCTTTATACAAATTTCACCAACTCGGAAACAAATGCACCAATCATACTCTAGCCCGCGAAAATCCTCGACGTAATTACAGTCCGTCTAAGTCAGCTAGGCAGTCCCTTCAGGCGTTGGGACTGAGAACTTGAAAAATAGGGGAGAAAGGGTATAAGATAAATGGGGGTAGGGAGGAAAGATTACAACAGTGTTGGCAGAGCTTGACCTCGTTATTATCGGCTTTAAATAACTATATTTCCGAAGAGCTGAATTCTCAAAATACTAAAAAAAGGATCACATAAGGCCTTTTTTTAATTCCGTAACCTGATACCTAATTCCTGATACCCTTTTACCCCTATTTTTTCAAGTTCTCACTCCCAACGCCTGAAGGGACTGCCTAGCTGACTTAGACGGACTATACGTTATGCTGTAATCAGGTTACATGCGACAGAATGTCTAAATGGATTATCTAGAAAAACAAATACAGCGGAAATACAAATTAACCAAGATTGCAAAAAAATCATTCTCATGCAGACGAAATAAAACAAAATAATTAAACAATAATAATAATAAAATTCTTACTTTATAAAGGTAAATCACAGATCTCTAGAGAGTGAAATAAACAGAAAGGAAAATATAAGATGGATGCAAAACACAAGAGGAAAGAAGAGAAAGAATAAAAAGAAAAGAGAGAAGAAAAGAAAATAATAATAATAAAAGAAGGTGGCACGGTTTGGAAGGAGAAAAAAAATACAGGGGAAAAAAAACCGTGACAATAATTATAAATTCTTCTTTTTATTATAAATTTCATTGTTATACAGATTGTTTTTTTTTTCTTTTTCAGTTCGTAGCAGATTCGAGATACCAGCTTCCACTAAAATCAAAATTAAATGTGGCGATCTTGTCATAGCTGATGATAAAGATTTAAAAACAGTAGGGGATAAGGAGCTACAAGTTAAAATTGTTTCCTCTGAGGTACGTAGATAAATTGCTATCTTTTCAATTATGCAACCTGATCAGTTCTTCAACAATTATTAGTTCATTAATTTCTGGTATGATGCTTTAAGAAATAATATTGCAAATAAATATATTTTAATTTTGAATTGAAAAACAGATCGAATTTTCTTAGCACAAAGTTTACTTATGCAAATATTGTGCTTCATTTCAAACCCAAGAATTTGTTATAAAATTTTCCGTATGCTATTCAAAAAACACAAGAGAATGTCTGATGGTTCAACATTAATACCCGTACGCCTCACCAGCGGAAAAATCACCAACTATTTAGATCAGTTGAGTCAGTTGAATATATTAACAGCTATTACAGGCTCTTTTACAGCTCAATTATTTGTAGTTGAAACTGAATATATATCAGAAAACGTGTTCCCAAGATGATAAAAATTCTCATAGTAAACGATTGTAACCTTATCAATTACGAAACTTTTTGGGGGGAATGACTCTGCTTCTGTTTATGATATTCTCTATTTACAATACAAAATTAGCAATCGATCTGCAGTGTCAAGGCCATTACCATGTAAAACAATGAATTAATGTACATTTATGGACGTTTAAACAAAAATGAATCTTTGGGGAAAATTGGATAAACTGAAACAAAGTTTTGGGCTTGTCATCAGTTTTTTTTTACACAAGGTGATTCACGAAGATATGCAGAAACTTCGGGAGCCCATTCTACATGAAAAAGTAAAGAAACAAAGTTATATAAACATAGGTCTGGAAATGCGTCGTGAGCGAGTTACGGCTAGCGCAAGAGTTCGCCCATAATTTAGTACCCTGTGTGGAATGAAGACTTGCTGGAAGTCTGGGAAGCTAAATTAAGGGGCAAAAGCAGTGGTTTCTAATGGTTGTTGACCTTAAACATCGAATGAAACATGTTGCAGAACTGTATCTTCCTTTGTTTGTAAGCTTATCCCACGTGGAACCTATCAAAGAGGGATCGAGAAACAACGTGTTTTACGTTTGATGTACAATAACGTTGTTAAATTAGATGAGACACGGAAAATAGCACAGCAAAACGTGTAGAACATTTAATTCTGACCAAAACGGTGCAAATAAAGTATATAGAAACTGAATAGATGGTCGATTACGTGAACGTTTCTTAAGAACAAAACAACACATGGATTTCATTTGGCCGACAATAACTTTGTTAATGTCCAAATAAATAGAATAAATGTTTATTAAAACGTTAAAGTTTGAAAGTATAATTTTAAAATTCAAACTGAACATGTGTGTCGTAAATTACAAAAATTATTTCATTGAAATACTGTGTGGCAGAATGTAATTTTATTTGAAACCACAGAATAATGTTGTGCGAGAAATTGTTATTTCATAAGTTGACAATACAATAACAGCTGTTCAACAATAATGTAATTTACATTGTTTTGAAATATTGTGAGAGCTAGCAACTGAGTTGCAGTCCATGTGCGTATTGTTCAGTTCGTAGGGTACTAAATTATGGGCGAACTCTTTCGCTAGCCATAACTCGCTGACGAACCTATGTTTATATATTTATTTTTAATGTTTACCAGTCCTATTAGATATACTTATGTTAAGAATACCTGTAGTATAGGTGCTGATAGTTTAATATGAATACTTAAAAATTAATATAGTTAAGTTAGATTAGGATTTAGACTTCTTTTTCATCAATTACATCGGATATCAACTTATCTTTTATTTGTTTAATATTTTTGAAATTTTCTAAATTATATAGTTCCCAATTTAATTGACTAAATAACTTGTAATCAATTTGGTTTTCCAACCTTTGACCAAAATTATTTTTTAATTTAGTATTGTTAAAAAATCTTAGCCAAATGTATCTAGTTGTTTTTCCGTCATTAAAATTGTTTTTTGTTTTAATTACTTCAAAAGTATTTTTCAAAATTGTTTTGTAAATAAATCTTTCTTTAATGGTTAGGATTTTATATTTTTTCCTAAAATTATTTTCTTCCAATAAGCTTTTTAGTTAAAATTAATCAAAACATTATTTAAAATTTTTAATATGAATTTATTAATATTTTGCAATGGACCACTTGAGGATAGGCGGGGCTTCGTAGTTCCAAAATCTCCCACCTCTCTACTTTTTGGCTTGTGGGATAAACAAAGACAAGTGCCTAGTTTTAACCTTATTAGGTATATAGGCTGAACTAAAAGATTTGATTTGGATGCAACGATTGTAAGCCTTCCAAAATTTTCAATAATCGCCTATTGAAGAAGACAACAGCAATATATTTTCAAAGAAGGATATACTTTAATGGACCACTTGAGGATAGGTGGGACTTCGTAGTTACAACATATCCCGCCAGGCTACTGCTTCGCATGTGGGATAAGCAAAGCCATGTGCTTTGTTTTAACCGGTGTAGATATACATGAAATATTATATTAAAGAAGGATATTCCAAGCGTATTTACAGAATTATTACAATAAGGATCTGCACAGTACTGAACCATCCGTCTTGAAATATCAAAACTCGACGATTTTTTAAGTAATTCACACAAAGTTATACGTTTGTTTATCTCCCAATTCTCTCCGCATGTGCTTACACGTCATACGTGACGTCGATAGGTGCGTAAACCTCAAGAGGTCCATTGGTGTTTATTTAGAAAAATCCAACATTCAATGCCATAGTTAAGCACTGAAACAATTAGTGATTTCAAAATAATTAATTTGTTTAAAAGAGAATAAATGTTTTATGTGAAAAAAGAGATATGTATAGGCGTGGAGTTTTTTAATAAAAAAATTATAATGCACTTCTCAAGTAAATTTCTCATCGAGATAAAGACCTAGATATTTTTCATGAGTTACGAACTCAATTTTGTTGCAGTTGCAACTGTTGTCATCATGGCGTTGAGATGCAACTTGCTGCAGTTATTATTATGAAGTAGAAGATAATAATCTTTATTTATGATTTTGTTTTTATTTTTGATTATCATAACATTTGTTTTCTTACAATTAATTTTCATTTTGTAATTTATTGCCCATTTAGTTATCTTATTTAATTCATTTTGGAGGAAATTGTAAGCTTGTAATTGGTTTTTGTCACTAGAGATAAGAAGAACATCGTCAGCATAAATATAAATATTTGAGAATTTAATACAATTACTTATTGAGTTAATATACAGATTAAAAAATAAAGGTCCCAGTTTGGATCTCTGAGGAACACCGGCTTTAATATTGTATAATTTACTGAAAGTGTTATTAAATTTGATTCTAAACATCCTGCTTTTTAAATAGCTTTTTTAAAAATTATATATGTTGCCTCTTAGGTCCAATGCATTTAACTTGTATAGAAGTAGATTGTGATCAATGTTATCGAAGGCTTTGCTAAAATCAATAAACATTATATAGATGATATTATCTTTGTTTAAATTGGTATTTATATTTTCATTAGGTTTTTTAAAAATTTAACAGTGCTATTATTAGGTTGAAAGGCATATTGATTTTTGCTTAAAATATTAATTTTTTTAATATAATTATGTATAGCATTCGATATGTAACTTTCAAAATTTTAAAGTAGAGATATCGGTCTATAGTTGTCAAAATTAGTAACATTTCCACCCTTGAAAATAGGAATGATATGTGCAATTTTCCAAAGATTACGATATATGCTAGTGTTATAAATATTTTTAAAAAGTTCGACAATTAGAGAAGAAATATTTTCTTTAAAATGTTTTATTTCATTTAACGTAATATGGCGCTTCCAACTGAAAATTGCACTTTTTGTCTATTGATTATATTTAATATATCATGAGAGTTCGGAAGAAAGATAGCCATAGAGTTGATAGAGAGATCATTTTCATAAATTATATTCTTTTGTATTATTAAATTTTTACTAAGCTCAGCTTTCTGAGTAAAAATTTTTTGAAAATTTCTGAAAATAATTTCAATATCGTAACTTTCCATAAGTTTATTTATTTCTTTTTTTTTCAGAGTTTTTTTGCTTATGACGTATTTCATTGATGATATTCCATAGGTTGATGTTAGAGTTCTGGTCATTTTTTATTAAGTTCCTGTAATAGCTTTTTTTTTTTTGTTTGATTATGAAATATTTTAGCCAGTTCCTTTTTCTTTTGTGTAATATTTCGTATTGTTTATTAGATTTATTTCCTTTATATTTTTTAAATAGTTTATTTTTTTTACTCTACACGTTTTAGAGTTTCTTGGTTCTTCCAAGGTTGTTTATATTTATTAGTGTTAAAATCTTTTGATTTGTAAATGTTTTTTTTTTCTTAATTTTGGGTAATGCTAAGAGCTTTCTTGATAATTTTGTTAAATTTATTAATATACTTATTCGGGTCTTGTTCATAATTTGCTCTGATTTCAGTAGTTAATTTAATATATTATTATTAAAATATTCTTCGTCTAATGGATATTTTCTTTTAGTTAGTTTGTTTTGACTTTTTGGTGTAGATTGTTATTTTTGTTAGTTCAAGTAAGATGCTGAAGTAATCGGAGATATCCCATTCAATTATATTTGCAACAATTTCAGCATTCTTAGTTTTGGAGAAACAGTGATCGATGCAAGAATTAGAAGATGAATTTTCTGGTGGTTTTATATACATGATTTATAAAATCGAAATTATTGAAAGTTTGTAAATATTTGCAAGAAGTTTTATTTAGTATTTTTTTCCCAATATCTATGTTGGAATCACCTATGAAAATTAAATCTGAGTTTGTGTTGTTTTTAATTTGCGATAAGTTTTTTTTAATTCATTGTTAAATAAGTTTTTATTCGTATGGTGTGATTTATAGATAGCGTATATAACTAGATCGTTCAGAGTGGGAGTGTTAGAATTTATTATGCAGATCATACTTTCATATGGATTGAATTAGAATTTAAGGTTGTTACGGAGTATTTATTTTTATAGTAAATAAGAATACCACAACCTCTAGTACAATTGAAACAAGGTAAATTAAAGAGAGAAATTTCATCTTCTTTAATATTGACTAATATAACTTTTTTTCTTTACTTTTACATGTAGAATGAGCTCCCGAAGTTTCTGCATATCTTCGTGAATCACCCTGTATAATGTAATAATTTTTTTTTGTTTGTTTTCATCGTTTTTTATTTATCAAAAATGTAGTAATCAAATAGGTGGGTCAATATTCATGTTGGATAGTATTTATAATGCAGAAAAAGATTTGTTGCAAGTGCAAAACGAACTATACTGATTTCTTATGCAATAATAGTTGGTTTCGTTTCCGATAGAGTGCAGTTCAGTCAAATCAGCGTTCTATTCAGTGAGTTGTGCTCTTGTTAAATCATTGTTGTTTATGTGGTGGCTAGGAAAAATTCTGTTGCTAGTGTTGTCTTTTTGTGCAAGTCTAGGCTTATACAAGCCATTTCAAGATTGAGGAACTTGGTGTTAGCATTCACGGATTCACGAAAAAGGATGAAAAAATATGAGAAAACTACTTTTATTGTTTTAATAAACCAGGTGCAAGCGAGGATAACCTGCATGCAGTGGAAAAGAAAACTTTCCTAAGTGGTTCGGAATTGGATGCAAAATATAATTGAACAAATAGTAGTTTTTTTTGTATATTAAGAATACAGTTCTCGAGAATACTCGACTTGAGAATAGGATATACTAAACATATTTAATCAGTCTATTAAATGAATTGTCTTCCAGATGATAACTTCACAGTTTAATAGAGTTGAGTTAGGACAAGAAGCACTGGGCTTTCAAGTCTCTCGATTTCACGTTGTCTTGTCCGACACACTTGTAACAGTAATTCGACTGGAACAGTTTTTCCACTTTATCAAAACACTATGGTCTGTTTTGTAACACTACTTTAATTAGAAGCACATTATCTTTACTTTAACTATATTAGAAACTATAATTAACTAAATTATTTCACACAGAATTCGTTGCACTTCGCATTTCTGAAAAACTAATAACTAAATAGATCACTAAGAGAATCACTATACTTTCTTCTTCTTTAAGAAAGTATTCTAAATAATTTAACTTTAATTCGAAGCACTGGAATACTAATAGTTACTTCGTTTCTTTTGGCTTAAATGAAACTTGATATGGTAGTACAACTTAATACGGCTCAATTGCGTTGTCTCCCGACATCTTCTTTCAATAGTTCAGGAACTTCTTAACTTCACGCACTTAAATTCACACTGTTTTTCCACAGCGTTGTATAATTACTTGTCTGTAATAGCAAATGTTCTTTCCTCGCTTGAACTGTTCTTTAATGCAGATATTTGTACTCACATAACTGTTATTGTTCTCGCTGAGTTGAATTCCGCATTAGTCCTTTCCTACGCCTGTGCATTTCAAACTTCCCGCTTTTGTTCTCTGTCCTCGCTAGACGTCTTCTTCCATTCGTCTTAAGCAATCTCCGCATTACAGACTTGACTCGAACCAATCGGGATGCGATGCTCTTTCACTTGAATTGGCAGCGTCATCATGATTATGTGGATTCCCACTAACACGTCGTTCGACTTTCAATCGCCGGTGCTCGACTTACTTCTGCGCATAGATTAAATAATAATATAGAATTGTTCAATTGACTACCAGCAACCAGATCGGCGATAGCAGCGGCAGTAGTGGCATGGGTTGGTAGTAGAAGCAAACGTCACTGTATGACGCTCTCACCATATCATTTTCGTTTCTCATTCGCTCCCCCCAACCGTTTTCCTCCGCAATCGCAATTTCTTTTTCGGGTTTGTCTTTACTCGTGTTAATTTAAAAATATATCCATTAATGTTGCAGCGAGAAGCCGCCTCACAAATTCGCAGATTCTTCGACATTTCATCCGCGAATTTGTCCAATGTAGCAATTAGTTTTATAATGGAAATAAAAACATGTGCGCCACAAATCGGAGAACAACGAGGTCGAGTTTATATTAGCTCAGCACCAACCCACCTACTATGTGGCGCCACTGGTCAAAGCCACGCCCATCCTGGTCGCTTTTCGGCCGAAGTGTCCTATCTATTCTTATTTAATCTATGCTTCTGCGCACCTTGCTACAGCTTCCGCTACTGTGACGTTCACTCGTCATTCTTTTGTCTTTTATTGTTTTGCCCCTGAAGCGTGGCTTGTACGCACTTTTATTACAGCTTTCTATGACGTCACAATTATTCAATAAATAATTCCTTTTATTAAAATTGCCAACCATTGAGACACTTATTTACAGTTAAAAGTTAAAATATTAAAACCCAAGAATAAAACGACGTTTCGAAATCTCAGACCTACAGATTTCTTTTTCAAGCTGTTCCCCCCTCCTACCTTAAAAAACAATCCTCCCTGGAGCAGGGTTCATCATCAAATGAAAAAAACACATTGAGGTCACTAAAAGCCACTGTGTCCCCCTGGTGTCGAAGGATGTAATCATTAAACAGGAAGACGTTGTCTGCTAATAATTTCAAAGGAGCGTTTTTGGTTGTCTAATTTTAATTTTTTTTTTCCCAAGTTAGAGGCCGTATTCTAAGACATTTTTTGTAGACAGATCTTTATTATAACTTTGGAGGATCTTGATCATGCCCGATTAAAAAAATTCGCTTAAGTATTTATCTGTTCGGATGCCATATACAACAGGTTTACTAATATCCAAAGTATGCTTGTATGTATGGCAATGAACCGCCGTTTTGTACAACATGTTTCCCTTTTTTGCAGCGTCATCATGCTCATTAACACGGGTTTCCAATTTTCTTTTTGATTGATCAATATATGGCATCCGAACAGATAAATACTTACGCGAATTTTTTGAATCGGGCATGATCAAGATCCTCCAAAGTTATAATAAAGATCTGTCTACAAAAAATGTCTTAGAATACGGCCTCTAACTTGGGGAAAAAAATAAAAAATAAAAAAATTAAAATAAACAATAAATAAATAAATAAACTAATGACAACCATAAACGCTCCTTTGAAATTATTAGCAGACAACGTCTTCCTGTTTAATGATTACATCCTTCGACACCAGGGGGACACAGTGGCTTTTAGTGACCTCAATATGTTATTTTCATTTGATGACGAACCCTGCTCCAGGGAGGATTGTTTTTTAAGGTAGGGAGGGGGGAACAGCTTGAAAAAGAAATCTGTAAGTCTGAGATTTCGAAACGTCGTTTTATTCTTGGGTTTTAATATTTTAACTTTTAACTGTAAATAAGTGTCTCAATGGTTGGCAATTTTAATAATTATATACGACACGTTAAATTGAATTAAAAAAATAATTCCTTTTGTTTTTCTATTAACAATTTAATTTACATTTGAAGCAAATTGGAGATAGTCATTAATTAATAATTCATAAAATAATATCTTCAAACCTCCCCCTGCTTCTAATTTCGATTAAAATTACACTTTATCTAAGATGTCATTGTTTGATGGGTAAGGAAGGTTACCCTGCATATCGACGCAGTTTTCTAAATGAATCAAGTGATCATTTCCAGCGTGAGGAAAATAATAAGATAAAACCTTACTGGCTATTTTTCTCATCTTATCAGCTCATTCTGACAGATGAATAAGCGATGGATATTAGCTTCCATTCTCTGAATGGTTATTTCTCGGTCAAGAACAATCGTCTTTAGTCTGAAGAATTTAACATCATCCATCCTATATTATCATATGAGCTGGAGTTACCAGTGAAATTATAATTGGGTCATTTATTTTCAAGATATCTGTGACTGCATTATAACTTGACATGTTATCGCACTCGCTCCTTCTGGAACTCGAAAGAGTTGGTCTTCTGAATGCTGTCGTGCTTCAACACGATGCGACTCCAGGGAATTACTTTACTCTCGTTCGAGAATCGCTGATAACCCAATTTACACTGTGGATTGGACAAAGTGCAGTTTCCAAATGGCATCTGCTAAGTTTTGACCTAATAACGTGCAACGTCTTTCAAGGAAAAGTTTAGTGGAATTAGGATGAACTTTGTTGCAGATTTGCAAGGAGAGATTGACCACTCTTTTGTCGTTCTTCATCCTAAAATGATCTGCTGGACTGACATGGCAGCGAAGCAATTGGGACTGGAAAAGGACGATCAATAAACCAAGAAATCAGACTACTGAGGACTGCAATTACACCAGTGAGGATGTTATTATAGGCCTGTTAGCGATACTAATGTATCTTCTTGAGTTTCATAGTTTTTGAATTGATTTTCTCGTTTCATTACGTTATGTAATGAATGTAATGTATAAAATATCCGATCGTGACTTATGGCTGACCCTGTAAACTGAAGTGGGCATGTATTATATTAGTCTTCGCTTCAATATTAAAAAAAAAGTACTTTTTTTTGATGTAATGTTTCTATGTTTCTTGCATGGTCTTGTCTTCTCTTGTTTGAGACCTGTTCTAACTCTGTGGATGTTGTTTATCCTTCCATCTTGTCCTCGGGTGTCCGTGGCCTCTTCCTGAAGGATTGTATCTAAATGCTAATTTTGGAATTCTATTATTTGGAATCCTTTCAACAGGTTGCATCCATTTTTTTTTGAAAGTTTTTTGTTACTTAAATATCGAACGTTTAATCCATTGTAGCAAGTGGATTACTTTTGAAGAATTGTTATTGGTTTCTAATTTCTTATAGAGTGATACACAGAACATGAAGACGATTCACTGTGGAATGTCAGGCGGAACCAACACAGGAGTGACTGTTGGTCATGTGGCAGGTGATGTAAAAGTAAGTCTTTATACGAATAGATATTTGTTTTTTGTTATGTATTTGTTACTACCAAGTAATTTGAGAAAAGTACTAACATTGAATAAGTCTGTACTGCCCGGAGTACTTGAACGTTTGAAAATTAATTTCGATATAAAAATGCAGTGCATTTTATAAATACATTCTTTTATACATGAAGAAGACTCGTTCTAATATAAACATATTCAGATATTCTTTATTTATTTAGTTTTTATATTTCCAACCACAGTTTTCCCTCCATCAAAAAATAAATAATAATTTTTTTTCTAATATCTGGTTTTTAATAATTAACAAATGACTTAATAAATCAATTGAGAGTTTGTCCTGTTTACTATAATTGCTGTAAAATCCTTTTCTTAACTCATATTCATATAATTTTGAAGTTACTGAGAAATTTAAATATATTTGAAGTAAATTTAATTAAAAAATAGTTTCAAGTAATAATTTTTGAAAAAAAGGTAACATGAGTAATATTATCTCTTATATCACACAATTTTTGTTACAATTTTTTTTTTGGATTTTTTGTTTTAATAATTTTTTAGGATTCTTCAATAAAAAAAACTATATTCATTGATGGACATTTTTAAAAATCAAAATTATCACAATAACAATTTTTGTTTCGTTAAATTTTATGAAATGTTTTGTAAATTTCTCTTAGGGCCCAGAAAGATTAGGAGGTACATCTTCAGCAGCAGTAAGGTTCATTTTAAACGTTCAAAATATCGTTTATGATTTTCAAGTCTTTATTTTCATAAGTTCTTTATAAAAATAACCGTAAACCAAATATATTTTTGTAAATTAAATTATTATTAAAATCATTTAATGGCATTTATAATTTATGTTTAACTTATGTTTTAACTTAAGTCAAAACTTACTTAACGTGTAATTTATATAATGTAACTTTATATTAATATCGTTTACTGTATGAATGTTATTATATTTTAAAAGTACCGTGAAATATTTTAAAATTTCCTTTAATTATTTAAGTTTAATGTTTAAGTTTCAAGGTAAATTTAAAATAACTTATAAGAATATTTAGAATACAATAAAAGTAACTTATTCATTTTAGATTAAATTATAATTAGATAGGCCTACTAACAACTTTTAAATAAAAAGAATTTAAAATAAGTTCTTCAATAATTCTTCGTAAATAATTTGGAAATGATTTCTGTAAATAATAAAGAATATAATTTTCAGTGTTTTTCATTTAATTCATTTAGTCTTTTCATTACCACTAACAGGTGAAAAAAAAGTTAAAGGAGAAATAATTGTTAATAACGTAATCTTAATTCTTATTTTTTATAGAAGTGCTATTATAGAAATATTATATAATTGTATATAATAAATAAGAATTCAGTTAAGATTTTTTTTAAGGATTAATATTAGAATATGCTATTTATAACGCTATTTATAATAGTTGAAACCTTTTTTTTAAATACGAGGGTCATTCGGAAAGTAAAGAACTTTTTTTTCTATTTTGAATTTTTTTTATTACAGCCAAACAAAACTTTTTTTTACAACATACCTACTACTTTTCTATATAATCGCCGTACAAATTTCAACACTTGTCGTATTATTTCACCAATTTTTCTATGCCTCTTGCATACTCAGTTGCCGCCAAGTTGTTTAACCACTCACTAACATCCTCTTTCAGTTCGTCGTCACTTCCATACCGGTTCCCGCCTAAAAAGTCCTTCAGTTTGTGAAACAATTGGAAATCACTTTGGGCCAAGTCCGGGCTATAGGGTGGATGTTCAAAAAGCTCTCATCGAAACTGTTGCAGTAAGTCCGTCGTCAATGCAGCAGAATGCGATCGTGCATTATCGTGCAGAAGCACAACGCCGCTAGACAACAATCCGCGCCGTTTATATTGAATGGCGCGGCGAAGTCGGTGAAGTGTCTGACATTAGGCCGCTGCATTTATGGTCTTCCCTATAGGCATGTAATCGATGAGTAGAATACCCTTTCGATCCCAGAACACTTTAGCCATAACTTTTCTGGGGCTCAAACCATGTTTTGCTTTTTTCGGTTTTGATGGAGAACGGGAATGATGCCATTCTATTGACTGGCGTTTTGTTTCTAGAGTGATATGTGAAAATCGAGGTCTCGTCACCAGTTACAATGTGGTTCAAAAACTCATCACCATCTTTGTTGTACCGACTGAGAAAAGCTAGTGCAGCTCCCATTCATTTCTTTTCGTGTTCTTCCGTCAAAATTCGAGGAACCCACCTTGCACAAATTTTTTTGTAACCTAAATCATCACTAACAATTTCATAAAGAACAGTTCATGAAATTTCAGGAAAAACGAACTTAGTCCATCCATCGTGAAACGCTTGTCCTGTTGAAGTTTTTCCTCAATCCTTGATTTGAATTCGTCAGTCACAACTGAAGATCTGCCCGAGCGTTCTTCATCGTGAACATTCGTCCTTCCGCCATTAAACATAATGCATTCATTTTCGAACTGAAGCTTCGTTCACCACATTACCGTAAACCTCCATTATTTGTCTGTAAATTTCGATAGGTCGCTCTCCTTTTGCATTCAAAAAGCGTATTACACTACGAACCTCACACTTGGCGGGATTGTTCCTTTTGTCTCACATTTTAAAGTTGTAGAAATAAACAATACACGACTGTATCGGCTCGCTGTCAGCGCCAGACTGGCCCAAGGGGAGTGAAAGATCAATGACTCGGCAGATGAGGTAGTGAGGAAACTGCGCAGCTACTCTAATCAAAACGTTCTTTACTTTCCGAATGACCCTCGTAATATCTTGAAATTTTACGAAAATATATATTTTAATTAATTTCGGTAATGTACAGTAGTTGAATATTGATAAGATAAAATTTGTTTAAAAAATTACTTTGATTCTGTTCAAAGTCTTATTTCGACTGCATAAGATTATGATATTCCTTTTTTTATTAACAATAATGTTTAGTAATTTCTATTTTTATTTTTATTGATTAGATTGTTGAATAGCCTTGATCACAATCTTTTAATATTTTTTTTTTAGATTAACGTACGAAAAGTAAGTGCTAATGAAATGAACGACTCTTTTAAAATACATCAAAGGTAAATAGTATTACACAGGTTGTTTCGGAAATTGTAGAAACACGAAGAAATTCGGGTTCCAAAGGTCGTTTGGAGTCGGAAATTTTCTATGACATTTTGTTGTACGGGGCGCGGTTTTAGAGTTAGGAAATGAATGCTTTGGGAATGATCCCGAATCAAAGAAAGCCATTTTCAGCATTTTCTTTAATTA
Organism: Thereuonema tuberculata; assembly: GCA_023159025.1. NCBI lineage: Eukaryota > Metazoa > Arthropoda > Chilopoda > Scutigeromorpha > Scutigeridae > Thereuonema > Thereuonema tuberculata. Next base: position 102,815 of record JAFIDM010127825.1, read on the forward strand.
TCTTACCTGTTTTCAGTCATGACATTTGGCAACCCGATTGCTTTTTGTAATAAACCTTTATCTTATTGACTTGCACTTCCTACTGTCAACTGAGCTTTCTTTGATTAGGGACCATTTTTCGAAATAATTTTTTTCGGACAATTTCCGAAACACCCTGTATTTTTAAATCTAGTAGAATTGAAAATAATATTATATTGAAGTTACTTAGCATTTCTAAAGAGATAGAAAATAATTTTTATCAATAACAAGATGGTGGAACACTAAAATTGGTGAATTCGAGTTAAATATTAACAATCAAAATTATTCCCTTGAAATGATTTCAATATTTCTATGAAATTCAATATTTTTATAAAATTACTGCAGTTATTAATCTTTTCAATGTTCAAAATTGTCACTATATTTATATACACATGTCCAAAACTCAGAGACCAACGACCATTCTTAAGGGTTACAGCCACAGAATCTGACAAAGCAGCTTGTGACGATTTGTATAACTGGAGATGTTCATGTAAAACAGGTCCACATACAAATTTGCTAAACTCTCGCTTAGCTCGAAAGCAGATAAAAAAGAAATTGGCACGGCTGGGGATTTGTCTTTATCTAAACTTCTGAACTTGCAGGACTAACTCTACAAACGTGAATTTTTTGTCTTGTCTCGAAAACATCAACTCATTCTCCAACGAGGGTCGATTCAATCTGCAATCGGATTCCAGACGTCAGTTGATCTGACGTGAAAGGATTATGGGATAATAGCAAGAAAATGAGCAGGAAACAACACTTTAACACATTGATCCATAGATGTCATCCCACTGGAAACGCCTTCTAGTGTGCTGTAGGGTAGGTCACACAGATAACCAATTTCGAGCATATAGCCCTACACATCGCCTTCGTCGAGCCACACATTGCCGGGATATTCTCATTCCAGTGCTGGAATGGAGGCGATTTGCAAGCTGGCTTGGCCGTCTGTAGTCGATTGTGTTTAGCTATTACCGCTAAATACTGGTCTTCAATTGCAGTTGTAGAGTGAGAGCGACTTTCTGCAATGCGACTTTCTGGAACATATTCGAATCGTTTGAAATGCTTGAAGAATGCCAGAGCTTGAAGACAACACTATGCGATATTCCAAACTCCATGGCAACATTGTTGCGGCTTTCTTTCAACTTTCCGGTAATCTTTCCTTCACGTTCTGAAGTTAAAAGAAAATTACGCAGCCGTGCCTATTTCCTTTTCATCAGTTTTAGAGCTACCAAGTGAACCCTATGCGCGCGATTCGGAAATTTGCATGTGGACCTGTTTTACAAGAACATCTCCAGTTATACAAATCACCACAAACTGTTTTGTCAGATTCTGTGGCTGTAACCCTTAAGAATGGCGTTCATCTTTAAGTTTCGGACATGTGTGTGTAGGCTCTATAGCGTCATTTTGAATATTTTCCTTCTCTTTCATGGTTTGTTTCTCTAATATTTATAATTTCGTTAAGGTTAATCTAATAAATCATCAGTAAATTTCTCCCTTTACCTCCTGTAACTCACTTTCAATTAAATCAAATATTGATGTCATCCGTCTAGCTACTGACATATAAACATAATTCAAATCTTTTTAAAATCTTTTAAGTAATCCGAGGTAGTTCCTGATAGTTAAATGCCGTTTCCATTCCTGTTACTTTCACTAATGGTTTTTAACAAAAAAGATTCAATAAAATCTTTCTTCCTTTTTTTTAAAATAAAAAATTACTAATGATCCACTTTGTAAATTAATAAACTTATTAATAAACTTAAATGAACTTTAATAAACTTAACTTTAATTTCTCTTTATAAATTAAAAATTGGGACCAGACAAACTTGTAAAACCTGTAAACTTTAAACTATAAACTTCTCTTTATAAACTTCCGACTTAAATGTACTAAATATATATTTCACTATTTTCATCTTTATCATATTGAAAATATTGGGTTGGCGAAAAAGTTCGTTCGGTTTAAAGTAAAAACAAAAGACACATTTTTCATTTTGATCAATAATTTTTTTGAATAACATCTTCAACGGTTTGTTCCACTTCCTTCTAATATCTTTTAGGCAACTTCATAATTCCATCTTCCCACATCCTTTTATCTTTTTGATGCAAAAAAATGTTCCAGATGCCTTTGGTGTCTTCCAGGTAATTGAATTTATTTTTCCGAAATAAATGGAAATCTGAAACTGCAATGTTTGGTGAATACAGCGGATGAATCAGAACTTCCCAGCAAAACTGTAACAGTTTTTGTCTGGTCATCAAAGAAACATGCAGTCTTGCGTGCTTATTTTCTTCCATCTTCATATTACACCTGCGACATAAAATTCACCAATTTTGATAAGTTTTTGTTTTAATTGCTAGCTGACATCACAGCTATTACAATACAATCTAACAAAATGATGTCGAATGACATTAAGACCCCAAAGCGCTATTACAACCAACTCAGGAAAAACAAACAAACACACAAACAAACAAACAAACAAAAACCGAACGAACGCTTTGGCCAAACCGATAAGATGTTTGTTTAATCTATTGTATAAATACTGATCATAAAATTTTCTATTCAATTTTAGTTAAATCTGGAAGAGAGAAAAGACAAATGAAGAAATGAATGAAGCTTATGCAGAAAATTCATTTTTTTTATCCTTTTTTTAATTTCAAAACTGATGTATTGAAATTTGAAATAAAAATTTTAGGTTAATTATAAATTCACGAATGCCTTTATGTTTAAAATTTTGATTTACTTTCTCTTTCGAAATGCCATGTTATTGGTGTTTTTTTCTTTTTCTTTAAGTATTTCAAGTGCAATAAAACCGTACACAATGTATGAGGGTTATCAAGAAAACTATAGACTGTAAGTTGTAAAGTATCAACAATTGAAAAGTGAAAGCAAGTTTAAAGTAAAAGTTAATATCTTTTTTTTTGTCAGTTACAGTGGTTCATAATTGCTTTTTAATCTTGCATTCTACCTTTAATTTCTTGTCTGTCCGGCATTGTCGAGAAGTCTGGGCGGCGGTCTGGCATGAGGCGATGTGTCAGGATCTGGGTTCGAACCCCGGCACGGGCCTGGGTGTTTCTTTCTTCTTTAGCATTTATTTGTCTTCAGAGTCTGACTGTCAACTTAAGAAGCACCTCCTGGATAATAATATCCAAAACGACAGTAAAGTAACAAAAATCCTCATCATAGAGTTGTGCCTCTATGATCCTAAAATGGAACCGGGACACAATGACAAAATATAATTCTTTGTTTTTAACTAGGTCATCCCCAATGTACATGCGCTTGTTTTTCTATATCACATAAAATTTTAAGTAAAATTTTAAGTTTTAAGTTAAGTAAGAATATTATGTTTAAAAAATTTCAACGTATCGGCAGTTGTAGTTCTAATTGTGAGTTTCGAATTACAACTAAATAGACGGATCGGAAATAAATAAAAATTTTGAGATTCAAGAAAAAAAGTTTGAATACATTCATTACTGATGGGGGAAGAGAAAGGAAACAGAAGTCAAAAAACAATATGTAGTGAGTTATAGTTCCCGTGGCCTAATGGATGAGACGTCTGACTTCGGATCAGAAGGTTGTAGGCTCAATTCCCTTCTTGGACGTTTCATTATACAAATTATTGTTTCTATTTTCCATTCTCACAGAAAATTGCGCCTGACAGATAGACAGAGAAATAAAAGATTTCAGTAATATAGATTCTACTTTATTAGCACAATCTTCGTATTTATTGTCTACCGAAGAAAAAGCACTAGCTCAGTCGTGACATGACAATACGTAGAGATTTATTTAATATTTATAAATTTCTTACCCTCTAAATCTTAAATTACCACTAATTTTTTAAATCATTTGTTTGAATTTCTGCTATTTTCATTCAGCATTTTAAAAAAAACCATTAAGCGAGAATCCACTAAATCTAAATGAAGTCATCCTTTGGTCTTTGATGTATTATATTTTACCATATTTACCTATACGTCCATATTTACCTTTTTTTCAAAAAATATAAGATCTAAAATAACTCTGATATTGGAACTTTAGGCTTCTTTTTCTTAGGAAGATGAAAAAATTTAGCACAAATGAAGATAGACAAACATTATTTAATTTAATTTTTACGCAATGCTCTGTAATTTAAAGTGAAATGCACTATTATTAAAGTAAAAAGAATTATTATGCTTCAAAAGATTTAATAATAATTTTATCTAAAATCTGTACCTTGTAGTTCCTTGTATGTGCGGAAGGTATAGGCTTCCAGCGATTCTTGACCAATGGGACAAGTTTAGGTCGGATGGTCAGTCAGACGTCCGCCCGCACTTAAAACCGAGAAAGAAACCTGGTACCCTTCTGATAAACGATTGACTACTAGAGGAGAAATAATCCACCACCGCAGGGAATTGAACCCGGGCTCTTTCAATCCTCAGCCCAAGACCTAAACCACTGAACGGTTTGAATGTCTTTCGCGGTACAGCCAATGGGAGTGTTTGTTGCGATTCGCTGCTGATCTGCTTTGTTTCGGTTTCGGACTACGATTTTCACGCATGAATACATTATAAAATGAACCTTTTTTTTTGTTGATCACGTGATTACTGGCTTTTTTTTTTGGCATGAAATGAAATGGTGGTTTAAGATTATGTCAATGTGAAATTGTCGCCTCATTGCGAAATATCTGCTGATTTCAATGACTTTATTTTGGTTTTTAAAGTGATAGAATGATCCTACAAGACATTTCACGATTCAGGATACCAGCATTTATCGTTCTAATGAAGGGAAACGTATCTCATTCACAACAGAGAAAGGTTAGGCCTAATTTTTTATTTTTTCATTTTCTAAAACATTCACTTATAATGAATTGAATGCTTCGTAAATATCTGGGGATATTTCTAGCAAGCATGCGCTTCTCGTACATATTCAGGTTTTTTTTAAAAGCTTAATGATTACGGCAAATTTCAGGAACATTTGAGCTTTACGTAAATATGCCTGAATTTCTATTAATTTCATGGTTATGGCTCATAAAATCAACAAGTAGCTTTCCGTTAATATTCAGGATTGTTTTCGGGACTTAGTATTTATGGCTCCTTGAACCAAAACATGTCATTTCTGTATTCGCTCACATGCATATTAATTTGAAGATCAGACATCAACTTCCGCTTCCGAATCCTGAAAATAGTCCGGAAGCAATCTACTGCGCAACTCGGAAAAAAAAAACCCGGTACCATGAACGACAGTTTTACCCCACTGAACTACGGGATCCAATTACAAGACACGAGTTAAATATAAAATCATTGTTAAGTTGTGAATAATGAAGTAATATTAAAAGAAAGTTTCCAAATTTATCTTTGGTTTATCGAAAGATTGTTAAATTTGGTTTAATATTTCGGTTGATTAGGAGCTTTATTTAGCATTATTTAAAATCACAAAAAAATATTTTATTAAAGGAAACTTTATACATTTACAAATAAACTACAAATTATAGAAAATAAAATTTGTGAGCATAACATTAATTACGTATTAAGTTAATTTTAGAACATTCAGCATACAATGCATCATGAAAAAAAGGCTTCTAGAAAAAACATTTAGTGTTTTTTCTATATTAAGGTAGCATTTATGGATGAAAAATCAGTGTTTTCGAGGCATTGAAAATGACACAATATAATGTAGTTAAGTTTAAATTTGTGAATATTTAAAGTGAAGTAAAGAAATCAAGTAAAAGTACCATAGATGAAAATATTCTCTTCAAATTAACAATTGTGAGATGAGAAAGAGTGAAGTATATGTAAGTAGAAGTATCGATCGTTTCAAACAATGGACTTTATTATAAACTGGAAAATAATTTCACACCGTATAGTACGTTAAATTTAATAACAGACGACATTCCGAATAAAAATGAAATTATACCCACTATTCAGCACATTCAAAAAATCATTGTTTTGGTTGCTAAGTTAATAAAACAATGAATAAGTGATTGACATTATTAAAGCACCAGCGGTTGCAACATACAACGAAGTAATGTTAAAATAATAATGAACTAAATGTAAATGATTCGTACTTGAAAATGAAGATTTCAGATTAGACCGGAATCCTAAATGGAGAATATCGTTTAGACGAAATAGTTTTATTTCTCCCGGATTGTAATATGGAAAAAGTATAGGTTCAAGTGTCAGATATCATTGGATGACCTCTGCAAACCCGTGGATATAAGAACACCAACTAAAAAAGAATATTACTGGAATTGTCGTTCTTCTAATATTGCTGTTTTCCAACGAGTTAAAGGTATCAGAGATCAACAGACAGTCCGTTTAAGTGGTCGGAAAAAGATATAAAACATTTCTTTATCAAATCCAGATAAAGAATACAGATGGGAATAAATTGAAATTCTTACATTCTGGAGTAAAAGAAGAAATCAAGGTAATAAATGAAATAATAGTGTTTATTTCAGTAAGCAGATACATAGTTGATAAGAATATTTAATGAAAAGTAATAACTGAACTGTTTAATTCTTAAGCTAAGAAGTATTTCAATTTACTTTATTTAACAAATATCAAGAATATACTTTTTATGAAATTAAGATTATTCCTGTATTAATCGAACTTCGAATTTGTATATATCACACATAGAATATATATTTTTTTTATCTTTCAAATGGCAATTATCTTCTCATCATGTTATTTCGATTTTCTAATTTTATTTATTTTAATTCACTAATTACAAGTATATACATTCACGTGGAAAGACATTAGGCCAACATCCTATGCGCATGCCCTTAAGAGTTTGAATGGGCTGATAATATATGAGCGGAGAGAGCATGCGCCAAGGACTAAAGGAAAGTAAAGGGAAGTGCTATATAGTGCTTCCTTTCATAGTTGTGTACAATTTTCCTAACTCCCCCACACATCCTTCTCTTTATGGAAAATAAGCATGTAAACCCCCTTCTCGCGGCGCCATACAACTCTCCCACTCACAGCGTTAACGTATCTGATTACGCTTCTGTCGCTCGATTTGAACAATTTGACTTTACCGAAAGCTAAGTTGTGACCTTGCAAACAGTACTAGGCTGGGTGCAGGGAGTGTTTGCTAGCGCAGGGTACATGGCTGATTGATTATCTTTTGTAAATTCTTACGTTTTTGTATATAGTTGCTTATCTGTTCTAATTAAAAGTCATTTCGATTCAAATCTAACCGTTTCTGTGTGTTAAAGTGATTTTTTGATTTTAAAGTTTTTTATGTTTTTTGAAAAGTTCGTCATGTTCCGTGCTGATTTATGGAAGTTTTTTGCTTGTTTTATATGTTCATTTTAAAGCTCTTTTATATGCCGTTTTAACATTTTTGCACACTAGTGGGGTTTTCGAGAAAATTGGAATTTTAAAATTTTTACATGTGGAGGCTTTGACCCTAATTTTTGAAGTGTTCCAGGTTAATTTATGGGAACTTCTTTACATATTCTTGATCAGCTTGCGGAGCATTATCAGAATCTAGTGTCAAATCTTTGCACACACTTACAGGCAATGCAGCCATAGGCTTGGCCCAGGGTATTTATTTTTTATTAAAAGTGTTTCCGCAATATTTTCCATTGATATAACAATTCCTTTGACAATTCCATTTTTAAAATTATAAATGAGTTTTCTTAAGAATTAATATTGTGTAACAACACCCTTAGATCAAGATAAGTCGGATAAGAAAAGTTTTAAGTACATATGAAATACATCTGAATTTGGAAAAAGACTTGTTTAATTAAGTGAATAATTATATCAATATTTCAATAATCATATCATTCTATTGATATTTTACGAACAAGATAAATTGAATCTATTTTTTATATCATTTGCTAAAGTCAACTAATTCACCCTCTATTAGATGAATAGTAGAAATTCCAAAAGAAAGAAAGGCTAGAAATATTGTTAAAAAAATAGAAAATAGTGCATCATAAACAAATTGAAAAAATGAAAATAAAATATATACCGAATTTTACAATAAGTTTTGAAGTTCTCCTTTCACCTATTTAAGACATGATGAAAATATTATTGTGTAGCACTTATTTTCACATAAGAATCGAAGAAATTTTATTCACCTATCAGCATTAATCTGAAAAATGTCAGTAAATCACGAATACTGTTATTTAATATTCTACTGCTTTATGATCGAAAACGTGGGCCATCCTATTCCTTAACATGGCATTTGTTGAAATGCTGAAAATGTTTATCTTCTAAAAATGTTTTCAGCCAATTCATCCATGACATCCGATTCTCTGTTTAGGATTCCGGCATAATCTGAAATCTTCATTTTCAAGTAAGAATCATGTTTTACTTTCACATTTGTTCATTATTATTTTAACAATAAGTTGGTTGTATATTGTAACCGCTGGTACTTCAAAAATGTCACATCATTTATTAATTGCTTTATTAACTTAGCCCAAAGAAATGATTTAAGTTCTACTTATATCTATTTCAGTCTTTCTCATCTCACAATTAATAATTTGAAGAGAATATTTTCATCTAAGGTACTTTTACTTGATTTCTTTACTTCACTTGAAATATTCACAAATTTAAACTTAGCTACATTACAATGTGTGGTAATTTAATATTTTATATACAGCGTAAGAAATATATAAATATTTAATAAATCCATATTAAATTAATTAAATTAAGTCAATATTAAATAAATCTCTACTTGTTGTCAGGTCACGACTAAGCTAGTGCTTTTTCTTCGGTATACAGTAAATACGAAGATCGTTCTAATAAAGTAGAATTAGAAACAATGAATTAAAGGTAAAATGAAAGATTAAGGAGAAATTATGAACCATTGTAACTGACAAAGAAAAGATATTAACATTATTTTAAACTTGCTTTCACTTTGTAATTGTTAATACTTTACAACTTACAGTTTATAGTTTTCTTTAGAACCCTCATACATTATATACGATTTCATTGCACTTAAAATACTTAAAGAAAAACAGAAAAAAAAATAGATCGTTCATTAGTGTTAAAATAAGTGAAGAAGAGCTTTCGAATGATTTTCTTGGATTTTATGAAACAAATTTTATGTGCATCCTGGGATTGTGTTAAAAATGATATATATACAAGGTGTTGCAAAATTCCTGTACAATATTCAAAAACTCGATTGTTTTCTATTTAATAAATGACTTAATTTTCTAATAATGTTCTAAGGAATCTCACACTCGAAGCTAATCTACAAGGACTTAAAAAAATACAAAAGATCAATTATCCCCTGCTATTAAATAGGCATGTCAAATTTCAAGAACTTTCAGTGATTTAGAATTCGTCAGAGGAATGTAAAATTTATAAAATTTCGAAATTTGAATTTAAAAGTAGATTAAACACTTAAACAATATTTTAACTATTGATAATTATTTGTTTTAATTAATCCCATTCTCAAATTAACATTTTTCTATTAAATTACTGTAGAAATTACTTATGTATTATTAACTTATTTTTTATTAATCTTAATTATGATAATGTAATATAAGTTTTAGATTAATATATTCCTAATGAACCCATGTCCGGAAACGCCCCATTAAGGCTCTGGATGGTCCTAAAGTGCGCCTTTACGAGAGAACATATCCTTTGCTACACCATAAGAAATGTTTTGCAGGCGAGCCGACACATTGATCTGGGGGTGTTTTTTTTGTTTTAACTTGCATTAAGATTTAGGATTGAATCCGGATTCTCTAGCCTATGAATAAGTGTAGTTCGTTTAAATCGTAATAGAAAGAAATTATATCAGTACTTGTCTTACTTTTGTTATTTGAATTCCCGAACATTTTAAGTTATCAAATGCCGATGAAATCTCTGTGTCTCCAAGGCTGCCATAAAACTAACAATTGTTTTGATTGGTCTTGAATTTGGTTTAGAAAAATCCGACACTGAAATAAACTCAAATATACTAAGACCAACAATTGACAATGGACTGAAACTGAGTAAAATTAAAGAAAAACAAACGTGTGCTTGGACTTCTGATAAGATACAGTAGAACCTCATTATAACGGACCCTATTGTAACGGACATCGCTTACAAGGATAGTTTAAAAAAAAATTGTATTAATAATAAAGGATGCTTATTTTTAACTGACGAGTTTTACATTTCCAAGCAAGCGATTAAAATCGATCGTTGTGTTGTTTTGCGTAAACATGGATGCGCTGCATGACGAGAAAACTATGCCTGGCAGAAAAATAGGCAAGGAGCGTGTGTCAGCTTTGCTGTGTGGGAATGCAGATGGTAGCCATTTGCTTAAAACAGTTATCGTCGGTAAAAGCAAAAATCCTAGGCCATTAAAAAAAAGTGATTCACAATCTTCCAGTTCACTATTATAGTTCTCGCAATGCATGGTTTACGACTAAAATTCAAATGATTGGTTTCATACAAAGACTGTATCAGCGATTAAAAAACACCAGATTGAACATTTAAAAAAATGCACCAACACACCCTGATGAGGAGAAACTCTGCAGTAAAGATAAGAAGATCAAGTATATGTTCCTGCCACCCAACGCAACATCCGTGTTTCAGTCCATGGACCAAGGTGTGATCTACACCGCAAAAGTGGCTAAATAAAATGAAATTTCTCAGTGAAATCCTAGACGTTCAAGAGCCATCGCTGATGAAGAAGACAGGAGGGGACAGTAGACTCTGTAAGATTTAAAGTCATACAACACTCGATTCACGATTTACAACTTTGCTGATGCCGTGAAAGAAATCAAACAAAGACTTTGGCAAAGGCATGGAAAAAAAAAGCTTTTGGATAATGAAGAAACAACTCCAGAAGTAGAAAATAATGATACGGAAGACTACCATTATACTCTGCATAGAGGAGGAGAGGAATCAGTTTCGTTGGATGATGTGGAGGCCTGGCTTGAAGCAGAAGAAGACGACCTTGGCTTACAGATTTTGACTGAAGAAGAAATTGTCGCCAGTGTAACTGAAGAAGCAGAATCTTCCGAGGACGAGGGAGAAGAGGTAGGAGACACTACTCAGCCTACAATTAAGGTGAGCGAAGTAAGAGACCATTTAAATTTTGTTATTCAATATGTGAAACAATCTGCAAATGAAAATGTGTTTGCATATTATGAACACTTACGACACCTCCGTCAGTTATTAACTAAAGAAATAAGCAGCAAACAAACCCAGCAGAAAATAAATTATTTTTTCAAACCAATGAATCTGAGCAATCAACATGAATTAGGAACTTCTTGTTTTAAAGATTAATGCAGTGTATACGTACACATCTTTTTCAATTCAACTTGCTATGTTGAAGGCTATTTTTTATTTGATATGTAATAAACACTTTTTATAGCTAACTATTGTACTTTCATTGATGCTGCATTACACCCCTATAAGAATTATTTGTTATAAACCGGACTTTCATTAAAACGGACAACCTTCAGCCCCTGTAAGTCCGTTATAATGAGGTTCTACTCTACTTCCTTACAATGAATTTCAAATTGCTTCAAAGAAATATGAGATAAATGATAAATATTAGATACGGAAATGGCAGGAGTCAAACTACCACAAGAAAAGCCATTGAATATATAATTATATATTAGAAATTATTATAAATATCTCTAATTATGAATCGCTGAAATGAGAAAAAAGTAAATTCCGTTCAAAGTTTTTATGTTTCTTCTTTCAACTGATATTAAATCTCTTTTCGAATAATAACCTTATCATATTCGAAATCATGTTTGAAGTGAAGATCTTTTAAAATTGATATTTTGTATATATAATTTATTAGTAGAAATGTTCTTTATCAACCAACACAATTTATAATATTCTTAAACACAAATAATAGATAAAGAAAATACTTATTCTTCTTAAATTCTTCAGATACAAATCACTTCAAACATTCATCATAAAACAATTATCACCTGTTTCTAATGAGAAGACTAGTTAAACCATAACATTAGCATGTCAAACTAAAATCACCTCACAGTGTCTTATAATTCCTCAAATAGCCCAAATAAATTGAATCCTTTTATCATCATCTTTTATTATTATCCTTCTTATAATCCTATGCCTTATTCATAGATTCTATCTAATTGATAAATCTGAGGATCTACCAAATCTTATTAAAGAACAAATTAAGTGAAAATGATAGTTAATTTATTTTCTGTGTTTCATCCATCTTCATCAATCATAAATCTTAGTATAAATTGAATTAGAACTATCTTAGGTCTGTCTCTGATTCCTATACAATTATGAATAATCCCATCTCGATTTAACATTCTATGAAAATTATTCTTGTCTTATCTAAGAAAAGAATTAAAATTGCTATTACCTGAATCTATTACCAGTCCTCTATTAATTTTCATTTCCCTATTCTTCTTAATTATAATAAATAACATCTTAGATCTATTACCATATGTTTTTACCAGAACAAGACACATGCTTATAACCCTCTCATTAGCTCTTACAATTTGAATATCATTTATAATTTATGGATGAATTATAAATACCAATCATATATTTGTCCAATTAGTACCTCAAGGTACACCCGCAGCACTTATATCATTTATAGTCGTTATTGAAACAGTAAGAAATACTATTCATCCTGGAACACTAGCTATTCGTTTATCCGCCAACATAATTGCGGGACATTTATTAATTACTCTGTTAGGATCCACCGGTCCAAGCCTATCCCTAATTTTAGTATCTATACTTATTATTGGTCAAATTGTTCTCCTAATCCTCGAATCAGCAGTTGCCCTTATTCAATCTTATGTTTTCGTTACACTTTCAGTACTTTATTCCTCAGAAGTTTTTTTTTTTTTAGCCAATGCGCGGGCTCTTAGAAATGAATCTTTTGGCCTCAACCAGGGGCGAGAAATGTGAGCATTTCTCCGTCGAAATGTTGCCCAGGGTACGCCTTAGGAGGCAGCTCACGCTATACCCGCAGAAACAGACGAAACACAGAAGAAAGAAAGGAACATCCATGCCGACGCCGGGATTCGAACCCAGGTTCCGACTCATCGCCCTCACGGCAGACCGCCGTCGAAACCGCTTGGCCATGCCCGAACGGCTTATTCCTCAGAAGTTATTAATGTCAGCCCAAATATTTCACCCCTTTCACATTGTAGATAAAGACCTTGACCATTAACAGGAGCTCTAAGAGCTTTCATATTAACTTCAGGTATAATCATATGATTTCACACTAACAATATAAACATATATATACTATCACTCATTACTACTGTCCTAACTATATATCAATGATGACGAGATATTTCGCGAGAAGGAACTCTTCAAGGAGCCCATACTTCAATACTAGCAGCAGGACTAAAATGAGGAATAATCTATTTATTGTTTCTGAAATTTTCTTTTTTATATCATTTTTTTGAGTCTTTTTTCATAGAAGACTAGCATCAACTATTGAAATTGGTATAAAATGACCTCCTGTTAGTATTATAGCATTTAATTCATTTCAAATTCCCCTTCTTAATAGCGCTATTCTATTAGCTTCAGGAGTTACAGTTAGATGAGCTCATCATAGTCTTATTAATGCTACTTTTCACAAACAAATCAAGGTTTAATTTTAACTGTAATCTTAGGTTTATATTTTACAGCCCTTCAAGCTTTTGAATACTATGAAGCTCCTTTCTCTATTGCAGACGCAGACGTCTTGCAGACATCTTGCCTACAGATCAATATTTTTTAAAGCAACAGGCTTTCATGGTTTACATGTAATTATTGGTACTACTTTCCTTATTATAATTCTTTTTCGCCATAACCTTAAACATCTTTCACCCATTCACCACTTTTGATTCGAAGCAGCCGCTTGATACTGGCATTTCGTTGATGTAGTCTGACTTTTCCTATTCATATCAATTTATTGATGAAGAGGCTATCTTATTATTATATAAAGTATTATTAACTTCCAATTAATAGGTTCTTACAGGATAAGATAAACATATATTTAAATAATGACGTTTGCAAGCAAAAATTGATAATCCCTATCTATGTTTAAGTAAAAAACGAATTATCGCAATCATTTTCGACCTGATCATTGACATAAAATCGTCACTTTAGAATATATAATTTAAAGCTGCTAACTTTAATAATAGCGATTATCGTTGATATTCTTTCTTATACAGTAGTTTACATAGAACATAACGTTTTCAATGTTAAAGAGTCGTGACTATGAATTGAAGGGCCCCAAGGACAAAGGTGTTAAGCGACAGTTTCATGAAATTTCTGTTATAGACATAAACAAAGGTGTTAAATGATAGCCCATCTGGTCACAAAATATTGAATGTCAATTCATATTTTTTAAACAATTACTCAGTCCAAAGGTGTTAAGTAAGAATAAAAAATTACTTCATTTGTAGTACAAAGATGCTAAGTACTGTTAACACCTTTGGGCATGAATTGGGTCCTGAGTTACATTAATTTCAAAAGTGCAAAAGTGTTAAGTCCAAAACTATCAGTAGATGGCGCTTCTTTCGACATAATGATTGCCTCCATAAAATATGCAAAACGTCAGCCTATGTTATCAGGTATGTTGAGTACGGAACAACATCTGGCTAAAAACTCTTTGGAGATGAGAAAAGAAGCTCAGAAGAGTATAATTGCACAACAGGAATGTTCAAAGGCATTAGAAGCAACTGAATGGCAAGAAAAAAAATCAGAATCAAACTCCAGTACACTAGAAGTTTCTGAAAGTGACTATTTTAGCCATAGGTCATTTAATGAAATTCGAAGAATTGGAAAAAAAAATTGCAAAGGAAGCTGAACAGCAGGGAAGGAATCTTTAAATCAATACCTTACCTTGCTACCTGTGGCCCGATTTAAGGCGACTGTAGATAAACGATGGTCAGCTACGTAATTTATTCAGTGACAATTGATGAGAAAACACAGAGGGTTTGCAAGTTAGCTTTCTGCAACTTGTTACAAGTTGGGAGGAATAGAGTAGATCTTCAGCAAAAGCAACTTGCATCTGGAAAGTCAAATCCTAGCCCAATCACAAAAGGAAGAAATGCTCCCAAAAACAAAATTTCTGTTGTGAAAAGTAATGTTCGAACCCACATATCTAGATGTCCATCCGAAGAATCCCATTATTCCAGGCGTGAAATGATAATCCATATAAGAAGTATCTGTCACCACTCCTAAGTATTATAAAGATGCATGAACTATACAGGTCATGGTGCACTGACACCGGTATACCTGAAAATGAGTAGACATCGAAGTGCTGCTACAGTGAGGTGTTTGTAACAGAATTTAATCTGTCATTTGGATCTCCAGAGAGTGCTACATATAAAACGTGCGATTTGGGTAAAGGTGACGAAACACACAAGAAAGAGTATGAAGAGGCCTATGAACAGCAAGAAAAGATCAAGCAATCTGTTAAGGAAGATCTAACCAAATGTTATATAACTTTTGACCGTAGAAAACTATGCCTTTGCCGAAATTAATCACTTCAATAGCTTTCTATTTAAGACAGTTATGGTTTTACAACTTGGACGTACATTAAATATCATGTGAAGGAGAATAGACATACATGCAAGCATGGACCGAAAACATATCTTCACGAGGTAGTCATGAAGTAGTCAGTCTCTTTTTGGCATTTATACAGATCAGTGCGATAAGTCAAAACCACAACCACCTCATTAGTTGGTCAGATTCTTGCGGTGGCCAACATAAATTTTTTTTTACTCTTATGCTTCTGGAATTACCTCGTGTGAAAAGGTATATTTTATTGTTGACCAAAAATTTCCAATTGTAGGACATACATATTTAGATTGCGATAGAGATTTGGTCGTATTGATCAAGCCGTCAAAAAATATGAGAAAATATACTCGGCAGGTACTTATAGGACCATTATTGGTGCAGTAGATAAGAAAAAAACCAATGGTAGTAAGTGATATGCAGAAAAGTTTCACGAAGCAGATAGTCTGCAATCAGGCCTGGATTTTGTTATTCGTTTGCTAAATGCTGACAAGGAGAAGATATCATTTAGATGAAGTAAGATGGATAAGAGTGGATAAGTTTGGGTCAAGTACAAGAAATCCTTCAATGAAAGCGAAGATTTTACAGAAGTAAACCTGTTTCGAGTTCATAGGCAGAAAGATATCACAAACTACATTCTGAAAAAGGTTAGATAGCACAACACTATCTCAGAAGAAAAAATGAAAGACTTGAAGACGCAAATGGAGTATGTGCCTGACGTGTATCAAGGCTTCTACAACGAAATCAACTGCTCAAGTGAACCGTAATTTGGTATTGTACATTTAGTCTTCCTATAATGTAATTGTTGACAATATTAAATTATTTTTCTCCCCAAGCAATAATTTAAAATTGAGTTGTAGTTTTAAATTAAGAAAAAAAATATTTGCTTGAAAATAAATTTTTTTTTTTTTTTTTATGTTTTGACTGAGAACCAATTTAATTGGTTATGATTTAAATATGCAAATTATTTTGATGACGTCGAGTCACTCAACGTGTGATTAGTGAGTTGAGTCTTTCGGTGGTGGCAGTGCAGTTGAAGTCTGAAGTCAATCGAATTGGATGGTTCTAATCCAATCGAACGCTCTAAGGTTGAGCGGGAACTCTAAATGTGTATCCAACGGGGAAGCAAGTATTTAAGTCGTCTCCTTGAAGTAATGGTCCACGCTAGGCTTGCGTTGGCAACCGAGAATTATGAGGAAATTTAACCTCCATCGTAAGGATATTATGGATACGAATATCGAAATGAAGAACCAGACGAATTAAGAAGAATAAAGCTGAATTACTGAAGAAAGTTAATTGAAGGCTAAACCGTGAAGTCAGGCGAGTTCATTCGAACTAAGGGATGAAGTAAAACGAAGCCGCTCAATAGGAAGACGTTATATCTCAGCTTAAGCCACAAACTGATACTGTAAGTTTCAATTAGAAATTCTAATAAGAAAATAGAAGTCCGAGTATTTAATTGCTGTTATATAGAAGTCATACGCTAAGGATAAAAGATTATTATTCAAACGGAAACAAGTTCTGAATCGAGAAGACGAAGGAAGACCCATTCTGCCATCGTAGGGAACGGGGTACGTCAGGAGAGGCCGATTCGTTTAGTAGTCATTCCGAAAAGAAGAAACCATCGCAGTTTCCGAAGTTATCGGATATTCAGAAGAACTGAAATAGTATTCTTATTGAGTACAAGTATTTCCGTATCATTCAACTTGAAGCTATTTAACACATAAGGTGAGAAGCCAACACCATGTGCGCTATCGAAGCTTTACAGCGAAAGTTAAAGTGTGACTTATATTATCTAAAGGTTTCAAACGGAAACCCAAGCGCTTATGAGAAGTGTATTGATTCTGAAATTGTGCTTCTATCAAGAGAGGTAAGGAGACAACAAGCAGATACGTCATTGAAGTCACCAACTGTAAGTTGTTTTGTTCTATTATTTACTCGAGGCGAAAATTTAATAAGTACAAATATATGTATAGAAGAAAATTTTCTATTTACAAGAACGCTATGCGATAGTGAATTGTTAATATTGAGGATTAGCGAAATAGAGGGTGAATACTGATTACTAGAAAGATTAGTTTCATTATACTTACCCGAATTATTATTAAGTTAGCTAGAAAGAAACTAGTAAATTTATATTTTTCCACATCGGTGAAAAACCATATAGTGCAGTGCTAACTATAACTTAAATGAACATTAGTATTTATGTAAAGTAATTAGATTGCCTATGCGTGCAATTGTAGTAGGACTTATTAAGCTATATAATTCTAAAGTCATACAGGTGAAAGACCATAGCTTATATATAAGTAATTAAACATTGTATTTAGTTATTCCTATAATAGGATCAATATGTTATAGTTGTATGTATAGAAAAAGAATTCATTATTGTATATTGAAAGTTAAAAGTATTTATTATGTTAGTTCAGAAATTTAAGAAAGATGCATTGTTGTTATTTGATAGAAAGGAAGTAGTGATCACACTCCTCATTACATTTGTATATATAGCTTATCACATCATATGTTTCAGTTATTAAATATTTTTAAAATATACACCAAATCTGCTATACTTATTTTGTGCACTCTGTTCTTTAAGTATGCGTTCTGCGCAAATATCGCAGCAGTAATGTTTACTAATATTTATTTATACTTAGCACTTTGTGACGTCTTATTTCCGTTTTAGGAGCGTGTTGCGTCAAGGACAAAGGTGATAAGTACATTTACGGCTGAGTTATGTCCAATAAATGTGGTTTCAACAAAATCATGTTTTTTCAGGACAATTTCTAGATATTAGTGATGATTAATAATTTATTGTGAACAATATACAGCTTATTTTCAGGGAGCAGATAAGCTTTAACTTTAACTTTGTTGAGGCCAAAAGATTAACTTCTAAGAGCCCGGGCGTTGGAAAAAAAAAAAAAAAACTTTAAATATCTCGAAACTGCCAAGTGGTTGCTTAACACCATTGTCCTTGGGGACCTTCAATTACTTTCAGATAAATCACCTTAGCAGTTTCAATACTATGTTCTAATTAAACTATAAAAGCACAATATAATTATTACTACTAACAACCAAATTAAAAAATTATTTAAATACACCTTTAAAGAATTATCCTAAAACTGAATATCCCACCAATAATTTAAACAGACCTTTAGGCCCTACTTCTTCACCCCAAGCCTGATCACTAATTATAATTAATTCATCACCTATTTTTAAAAACATATGAGATCTAAACTGTGTTCTTATTATTGGCATAAATCACATTCTTCTAAAATAATCCAATCCAACTTGCTAATCAGATGGCAAATTTTACCACCTCGGAAACTGGCGAGTTACATTTGCTACATTTAATAAAAAATCTCCCGTCAGCCCCGCGACAACCAATGTTTAAAAATGGCTGGCGTCGGACTCGATTGAAACCGACTCCTGTAATTTTGACGATGAAATAGCTGTAATTATTCTTATTAAATATTCTGAAAATAATGTTGAATAAGTTTACTTACTGTGAAGATTCTTATCGTGACATATCGTATCGATAATAAAAAAATTCTGACTACGTGTATTTATTTTACTCCGTGGGGCTGCCATGTTGTAACATACTGCGCCTATGCACAGAAATACGGAAGTGACGTTCATTGTTGTTAACCAATCGCAGTCACTTTTATAAACACATTTCGATGTTTAGCAAACATCAGTAAATGACTGACGAAACATTCTTGGTGCACAGCAAATGTAACTTAACCCCAGGTTTTTCACTATCGCTTCCATAACTAATGACTGCTTCGGTTGTTGTGGGTGCACTCGACCCTTGATGTGTGATATTTAGATATATCTCTTCTTCTTAATTTCATTTCTTCGTTGTTTTCTTCTATTTCTGAATTCAATTTTTCAGATTCACAACTAGATTCTACCTTTTCTCCTCTTGATTCTTCGTTTGAATCACTGTTCTAACTCGGTTCAGCTTCATCTTCGGTTACACATACTCCAGTATCTTCATCGTTTGATGAATCTTCATCATTATTTGATGTGAAGAAGTTTGCATAACCTTCTATCTTGGTATTTTTGTTCTCTAGAAGTTTATATCCGGGTTTACTTTCATCTATAAAGATATTACTAATTTCCTCTATCTTATCATCATTTAAATTGATCACTTTATATCCTCTAACTTTACTTGAATATCCTATAAATATTCCCTTTTCACTACGATTATACATTTTACCTTTCACATTATAAGCTTCCAAATTTGTGTAAATATTTGACATTTAATTGTGTAGAATTTCCAAACCATTTAATTATAGGAATATCATTATCAAGTGTTTTATGCGGAATTCTGTTCAACAATTTGCAATATTTATTGTATATATCCAGTATTTCAACAGTAACTTTGAATCAATGAGCATTGTTCTTCCTGTTTCAAAGAGTTTTCTGTTGAATCTTTCTGCCACACCGTTCATCTTTGGTTGATATAATGATGAGTTACAATGTCTGATTCTTTTCACTTGTAAGAATTAATTTAAATCCTCAATAATATATTCCCGGCCGCTGTCAGTTTTAATTCTTTTGACTTTCTTATCAGATTGTTTCTCTACAAACTCCATTCATCTGTGGTTGATATGGTGATGAGATACAATGTCTGATTTCTTTCCCTTATAAGAATTGTTTTACATCCTCATTAATATACTCTCGGCCGTTGTCAGTTTTAATTCTCTTGACTTTCTTATCAGATTGTTTTTCTGATACACCATTCATCTGTGGTTGATATGGTGATGAGTTACAATGTCTGATTCCTTTCCCTTATAAGAATTGTTTTACATCCTCA
>JAFIDM010127890.1:0-16749 GCA_023159025.1 Thereuonema tuberculata
TTCCAACTTTCCCTTGTTCTGCACTTAAATATGTCGAACTTTCCCTCGTTCTGCACTTAAACATGTCCAACTTTCCCTCGTTCTGCACTTGAATATGTCCAACTTTCCCTTGTTCTGCACTTAAATATGCCCAACTTTCCCTCGTTCTGCACTTAAATATGTGCAACTTTCCCTTGTTCTGCACTTAAATATGTGCAACTTTCCCTCTTTCTGTATTGACTTAAACTGTCAATGGAAAGTTCTGATGTTGAGTAAGTAGTAGGGGAGACCGGGGCCAAGTGGACCTAGGGGTAGAGTGGACCGTTGTCTTTAGTAATTCGTGTAGACGCTAGAATGTGTCAAAAATCGGATAGAAGGTTGGTGACATTGTGGCGCTGCTACCACAAAAGCGTCAGTGAATTCGGCTTATTGGTGACAGTGAGGTGATCGATTGTTTTGTTTTTGTTCAGGTAAGTAAATGTTTAGTGTTGTTTTTACTTTCATATTGCCGTTCAGCGATGCATTGAATAACACAACCGTAATATGCATATTAAAGGCGGCAATCTAAAGATCATTTTAAGCTATAGTATGAATTGAATACTTAAAGTAGTCGATCGTTACAACTGAAGGAAACGCCAAAATGGCGATGGGGCAGAGTGGACCGAACGACACAGGGCACATTGGACTAGTGGTCCACTTTGCCCCGCTGTTTTTACAATAAAATATTTTGGCACTATATATTATATTTTTTTTTCTATATTATATATTTATTAGGCCTATTATATTGTATTATATTATTACATATTATATTTTTTTATATAGGCTATTATATATTAGCCTATATTATTAAAGGATATTGTAATGGATTTTCACTTGGTTTAATTAGGGACGATTAAATGTAAGTAGGGGATGGTTTGTAGCGAGTCTCTAAACGATGAATTATTAATATAATTTGTATAATTCCTTTTTTTTCATATATAAAATGTTTTGTTGTGATGGGTGAGCAAATTGAACACTTCGCCTGAAATAGATTTTTCATGGCGGGAGGTGAAAGCAAACGGGGTGACAGCAAATGACCTTAACTATTGTTTCAGTGCTTCTGTAACAAGAGGAGTAAATTCCTTAACTCGACTAGGTGGTGCGCGGGCAGAGTCCAAAAAGGGGGACTTAGGATATATACGGAGACTTGATGCGGAGAAAGGGGAATATAAAGGGATTCTCTCTTTTTGCTGTTCGGATCGGAGGAAGACCCCGGCAGTTGACGGACAAAATGTAAAAGTCTGATTTTTGATCCAAAGAAGCCGATCGGAGGGACGTCGGCAGTTGATTGTAAAGATGTAAGTGTTTGGCCGAGAGAAGACAAGTGAAGGCTGTAGATTCGTCGAATGGAGGTTTGCCTTGCCGTGGAAACTTGGTGATCGGACGTTAGCGCCAGCGATTTGTAAGCATGAATGCCGGACTGATTTTGGTTCCTCGTCTTGTGGATGAAAAGCCTAGGACTCTTGGTGTTCGGACGTTGATTCCAGAGTCTTGTGTGATAGTGTGACCCCCCCCCCCCCAACGTAGAATCCACGGACAAATGAAAACAACGAGTGATAAGTACTTTTATAGTTTTTATATTTTGAGAGCTCTCCTGAATTATTTAAAGCGCCAGGTCTTTGTTGCTCACCCACGAAATTTTGTGTTGTTTTGGTGTTTAATGAGTTATCTAATGTTGTGTGTTTAGTATTCTAGCTTTATCTAATACTTTTTTTTTTTGTGAAATAAGGGAAAAGATTAATTTTGGATATATTTAATATGGTTTATGCTGTGTGGGAGCTATTAGGTTATTTGGTTTTGGGGAAACTGTTTTGTAATAATAAGGGAAATTAGTTTTGGCAACGTTTAGGGCAGTCGACAACAGCTAATTGTTGATTGTCCGGGTCTCTGGAGAGGAAAGGGTATTTTATAATTTTTTTTTTATTATTTGGGGTTTATGAATAAATCTTATAGCTTTATATTTTGTTACGAAAATAAAGTTTGTTTATATTTTATTGGTTAACTGGCCTTGTTGGTTTGATTTTATTTATATGTAGTGGAGAGAAATAGGTTCATGATTCCCGGCTCTATTATCTTATGACCACCCCCGTATTTTTAGATATATTTCCCTTTAAATGAAAGCCAAGCCAGTGATGCGGAGTTCATCGAAAAATGATTTTTGTTTTCTCTCTAGAAGACCAGTGAAGTTCTTATTCAGCTACTAGTTTTTTTTTTCTTTCTTTTAATTAAGGTAATTGACAGAAGTGGAAATTTTATGTTTTGTTTTTATTTATATTTTTTTTTTTTTTTTGCTGAAATACAAGAACTTTGCTACAATATTACCCCTTTAGTAAATCCTCTCAGCAAGTACCGTAATAGGGGAAGACTTCGTGCGAAGGCATCTTAATCTTCGAAAATAGCCAATTTACACATTTAACTGTTATTAAATTCTAATTAAAAACTATGCAAACTGTCACGTTGTGGAATTGGCAACATGACACGATTAAAATCTTGATCTCTGCGGGAGTATATTTTGATTTTTAATAATTGTATTGTTGTAATTATGGATTTGAATTTTTGAATTTGGTAAAGTCTTGTATATTATTATTGTTATATTTCATGGTTAAATATTATGTTAATGGTTTGAGCTTATTTAGAAAACAATTTGTGCGAAAGAAAAAGAAAAACTTCGAAAAAACAGTTGTGCGTTGATTGAGTGATCACGTGGTTTTATCTGTTTCGTTTTCCCATGGGAACAAAAAGAGAAAAGTTAAGTACACTCTGGCGGGAAAAATCAGATAAGTTGATGAATTTGAAACACACGGGCAAAAAATACGCCCAATCAGTCTAAACATTTCAGGAGAGGGAGCGTATTTTAAAACACACACAATTACATCCTAAATGAACTAACACAATTTTCAGTAAGTTAAACTCTAAATTAAATATAAATTCTATACATACTTTGTTACATTAGAAAGCATTAAAAAATGGCATAAATAACAATATAATCTTAATAATATTAATAGAGAACAAAAAAAGGTCAACGGCAATACTGACGGATACGCCAGTAAAAAAAGCTTTGCAAGAAGAGCAACGAAAATCTAAAGAAAGAAAAGAAAGAGTAGCAACGAAAAACATGACTCGGCCAACAGTCTCTAAAAGCAACATAAACAAAAAAAAAAAACAAATAGAAGCAAAGGAAAAGGGATAAAGATGAAACAATTACAGATGATTAGTGATGATGAAGATGCTGTGCGCCTCTCCTGTTTGAAGAACTTTAAAAAAAGCAAACCATGGCAGGAGTGGATTCAATGTACGCAGTGCAAGAGATGGGCCCATAGTTCCTGCGTAGCCAGTGATATTCGGGGTTTATTTTACGAATGCCTCAACTGCAAACAAGATTTCTCTAGTGAAAGTGATTAATTAATTCCATGTAAACCTATTTGATATTATTCATTTACGACTTTCAACTGCATAATGATTATTTTAAATTTTCACTTGAATATATAATACCTTAGGTAGTCTATGTTAATTTAAACTTTATTTCATGATATCCTAAATGGCATATTATTTTATATTCAATAAAAATCTTACTTTAAATGTTGTTATTCTTGCCCGGATCAACGTGCCCCATGGGGTGGTCCAGCCTGCCCCGTGGTCGGGGCAGGTTGGACCACTCTACCATTTTTGCTTTGCGAATTAATACCAATTTTATTTATGAATATAATGAAATGAAATCAAGTATTTCCATTCTTGAATAGTTCCCGATTCTGACAAAAATAAATGCAATGGAAAATCTCTTAACAAAAAAAAATAAAAAAATTCAACAAAAAAAAGTGGACCGCTCTGCCCCGGTCTCCCCTACGCAACAAACTTAGAATTGAAATTTATCGGGCATTTTTTGCATTATTGCATTTTTCACTCAAATTTGCATTTACATTATACATTTTTTTAGCAATTTATCTTATTGCAAAAAATCTGTTAGATGATCCCTGGGATTAACATGGCAATATGTTTACAATAATTAATATAATAAACAAATTTCGAGGCGAAGAAAACATGGCTTCCTCCAAATTTTGTATTATTGGGTCGACCAAAGCCTATTTCTTTTTGTAAATGGATGTTAATTCTTTAAATCCTTAACCCTTCCCCTTCCCACCTTAAAAATTTTATTATTTTTTATTATCTTATTATTTATTTTATTATTTTTTTGATTGGCTGTTCCGCAACTTTTTTAACAGCACACGACTATTGTCTCCCAATGAAGAGACATTGGAATTCATAAACAAAACCTTTCCAAAATATTAATGTAATTGTTTCTGCATTTAAATACTTCCTTACTAATTAGAAGAATATATATTATAGATGGAATTTTCAATATGTTTACACGTCATCAAGTTTCTTTTTTAATTGTAATATATTTAATTCAGAGTTGTTTGCATTTTTTTTAAGCCGTGCAAAAAAAAAAATTCCCAGCCAAGTTGTTGCAATTTCAATTTCTTCCAATGGTTTATAGCGTTATCTGCAGCACATTAAGCCTAAAGTGGGAAAAGTTATGGGAAATGTGACCTTGGAATAAGTGGAGTAAGAACAGGCGAATCACTCTATCATGTCTGTATATTTATAGGTCAATTGCCCAATGCCCAGTTAGTCACGAGCAAACACGAATCATTTTAGAAATTAAAAAAAAATAGAGAGAAAGAAATAGAGCTTTCTTCTTCCATCCCCAAGGCTTCTTTTTTTTTCTTCAAAAGAAGAATTACGATTAGGTTAAGGCCTTCGAGCAACTTCTTTAATTCCCGCCTCCAAATTATTGCGCTCAGATTCATGAGTAATGTAGACTTTAGTTTTGATTGGTGTGCCATAATAAAAATTAGCCACTCTTTTAATTATAGGTTATCGCAGGGACGAAAATTCCACTAAATTTTATTATTTTTTTCCCAAATAACAAACCCTTAAAAGGTAATAATGAAATCAGACTAAAAAGCACCTTATAAATTCTGTGGGAAATATTGGGTTATATAAAAAGCGAGTACTGCGAGAAAAAAATAGAAACTATTTAGATATTTTAAACTTTTTTTTTTTTGGAAAAATCAGAGACTTTTTATTTTAAGTTACAGTAATTGATTATATTAAATCAACTACTATAAATCGAGCCATTCTTGTAAATTTTATCATGACAAGGCCAAAGATTTTAATGAAATGAGGGTGAATCTATCGTTTTCGGTTGCGAGAAAGCTATTTAGCTAGGTCTCGACTTCGGGAAAACTCATTTAGACGGGTAAATGATTGACCTGGGTACTAGGTTATTCTCTACAGTGTACATACTTTATTTTCGTTTTATTTTATTCTTAATAAATTCGTGTTCTGTGCGTGTTTACTGTAATAAAATAATAATTTCATTTTTATCTATAATAAAATAATAATTTTACTTCATAATTTTTAAAACTTTTTCCTTTGAATAGTGCGTATATTCACTGCGGAGCTGTCCATTTCCCGGAAGGGATTAAATAAGCATTTGATTGTCTGCAGTGTTCTTACTTTATTTTCGTCTTATTTGACCGAGCAAAGCTTGGTCTTCCAGATATTTTAGTACAAAATTTGATCAATGTCTGGAAGCAATAGTAGTTAGGTCATTAACGACAGTCTAAACTATGTCATCGTAACTGAAGTGCTAAAAAATTAGAGACACCTACCCAGCAACATGTAGCTCCTCCCTTCGCCCGAATAATAGTGGTAATGCGATATAACATGTAGTAGTCGAGGTGCTGGATAAATCCAGCCAGGCACTTCCAATGGCTGTCCGTAATGCAGTTTTTATTGGGTGTTGGTGCACGGCATTGAGTGGTCTGCAAGTGTTCCGTTCGTGTTCAATGGGATACAAATCCGGCGAGAATTAGGACCACGGGAGTAACTGGAAGTCCGTAGAGTATTCACTGAACCAGTTCTGTGTCACTCGTGCACAATGCAGGCTTGCGGTATCCTTCTGGAACACACATCCCCACTGGAGAACATGGCTAGCGTAAAGGGTGCAAATGTCTGCAACAAGATTTGTGTAAGGCGCGCCTGTCAAGACAGATTCCAGGTCCTTGCGAGCTCCAACAAAACACACCCCACACTATTACAGAGCCACTATCAGCTTGCACAGTATCTTGCTGACAAGAGAGATCCATTGCCTCATGCGGTCTCCTCCATTCACGGACTCCGACCGTCTGCTCAAAACATCTGAAACAGTGATTCATCAAATCAGGCGACACGGGACCAGTGATCCACACACTAGTGATTGTCTCTGGCACAGATGAGATGATTATCATCTGCAGGGTGTCAACAACGGTACTCATGTTGGTCGACGACTACCAAAAGCAGTTTACGCTATACAGCGCATTGACTTATGGGTTGAGAGGACCCAGGGTTGAATTGTGATGTGATGATTTGATGCAATGTTTCCCTGCGCTGGGTGGTTACCATCCTTATCAGTAGCCGACGGTCCCGTTCTTGCAACACCTGAGATCGTCCACAGTGTTGACATTCCGCCGATGTCTGTCCTGAATTCACAAATTCTAATATATCTTTTCTACTGTGGCCCGCGAAAGTGCAAAAGCATTGGCCGCCAGATAGATGGCGTGCCCATTCTTCTGGCCCCTACAATCTCCACGACCAAATGGTGATAACTCCTGAGCACGTCCCATACCTATCACAAAATACACTGCATTTCAATGGGCAGGACCCTTATCTCTTCGTAACTCATATGTCATCAGCTAAGGTCTAGTGGGGGCACGAACCGGAAACATATGACTTACTGTTGGCTCTACTACTTTGGCACTTCAGTATAATATTGAAGGTCGATATATGTCTTGTCTTATCTTGTCTTGTCTTGAACATCTTAGGTATAGACAATGATTGTCTGTTCCTAGCTCTGAAGATGATTTTGGTCTTTCCATTGTAGTTTTGGTCGTCCTCTGTCTCTTTTTCCTTTGGGCTGATATTTCAAAATCAAATTTGGAATCTTGTCGTTAGATAGCCTTTTTACATGGTTAAGCCAATTTTTTTGGTAATTTTCAATTTCTTGAATTAAACTTGGAGTTTTAAGTTGGGCTCCAATATCATAACTTTTCTTTTTGTCGAGACGTGTAAATCCTAATAAAGGTCTCAGAAATTTCATTTGTGCAGTTTCCAATCTTTGTTTGTTTCTTTGTTTTAGTATCCAGGTTTCACTCCAGTATTTAATAGGTCGATATATATACGTTATTATTAAGATCTAATAGCGTAATCATGTTACGCTAGCCGTACAAGTAATCTCTTAAATTGACTGTGGTCTAATCAAAATATTATAACTAAATTTCTCAATTCTAATATTTATAAATGTCAATTAAGATGCTGACCATTCAAACAAAACAAAACAAAAAGCTATGAACATGAAAAATATTTGATTTCTTCTTTCTTTTTCTGAGATAATATACAATGGCAGTGAGTTTATAATTCTTCCCCTTCCCCTTAAGTAAAATACGAAGTTAAAACTTATTTCATGAGATTGAGTTCGGCTTAAGAATGAAATGTGAATATTAATAACTTAACTCCGAAGAAGACCGGGTCCGGGAGAAATTTTCAATGATACCAAAATGTCCTCCATTTTGAGAAAACAAATTCAACTGTCATATTTTGTTGATATTTGTTCTCAATACGATCTTGTAATTTGTATTTAGAAATTCTGCCCTAAGACTATTATTTCACATTTTTAGTTTTAATGTGGTTTTGTGCAACCATATTTTTATTATGTAGGACAGTGCAGTTTTTGCAGTTTTAAGGGTTTACGGAAAGGTAAAAATCTCAGCCTATATTTGTTCAATTAATATGTTGTAAGAAAACATTTTGTTCAGAAAATAAAGGGCTACGATTAATACGGCATTTGTCACCTAATTTCAATTTGGATGCAATTTCAGCCTAAGCTTTCATTCAAAAATATTCTCGTTTTCAGAGCAATTTTTTTTTCAGAAAGGGAAAGAGACAACAGGTCACAATTTGTTTTACAAACAGGTAGGAAATACTCACAAACCAAGTTTCAATTCTGAGACAGCCCTCCTTTTTTTTTCCAAATATTTGAAAATTTGATTTAAAAATGGCACTTTTCTGAGCTCAATATCTCAGATGGTGGACGAGATAAAAATCTGAACTATTGGCCCATAATAATACGATATGATAATATTATGCACAAAAAAAGCTTTGAGTTGGAGATTTGCCTACAAGCAATAATGCAAGGACAAAAACGTCAAAAAGTAATTCATATTTTATTATCTATGTACAGTATTTGAATGAATTAATTTATTACTTCAATGTATGCATATGTAATAAAAATATTCTCCTATTAAGATACAAAAAAAATACACAGATGAAGAATATCTAGTTGAACCTGAGGTTTTTTGTTAGGCATTCAAAAATCTCTTCTCAGTTGAAACTGAAACCATCTACCCACTGTTTGTAACTTACGTTGTCAGGAATTTGTATTATATCTTGTTTCTTGGAATAACAATTCAGCAGCTTAGAGGAGAGGTTCCTTCAGTGTTTGAGGAAGACCACTTGGTGGAACCATCAAGATATTGAATCTGTTTCTGTCATTTTTACAAAAAGGGCTTCTTTCCTAATTTACACCAACATGTTAAGAAATTAGGAAATAAGTCCTTTCTAATTAACAAATAAATTACATAAGTAGTCAAGCGGTTCAAACATCACAATTACATTGGCTGTTGTTTGTTTCTTTTCCTAGTTAAAAATTCAAGTAAACATCTTTAAATTAAACAAATCCTACTGAAATTATTTTAGAAGTACAGTGTTACCTCCTTTAACGGACACTCCGAATAGCGGACACCTCTAATTAGCGGACATTATTGCGGGTCCCAGTCCCTAACAATAGGACATTCCATGCTATCCACTCCGAATAGCGGACACTCTCAATAGCGGACAGTTATTTTAATTGTAAATTATTTTTTTTTTTATTAACATTTCGACAAACACATCATGGTTGTATTTACATCGGTGTCCCATACATTGATACATTGTATCGGTGTCCCATGATTCAATGCACGAATCCGAGGCCCTTCTTTTCACTGCAGTTGCTTTGTAAATATCAATCCATCGTAAAGCTATCCTATAAACGTGTTGATTAAATTTAGTACGAATTAAAATGGCGTCAAAAAGGAAGAGATTGGCACTGAAAGAAAAAAATTGATGTTCTTGAAGTTGCTGAAAAAGAAAAGCTGAGTGTGCGTTGTCTTGCTGAACGTTTTAAAGTTGGAAAAACTCATATAAGTGAACTTTTAAAGGACAAAGATGAGATTAGAAAAATGTGGATGGTGAATTCAAACAAAAATTCGAAGAATTTGAAGTATCGTAAACTGAAACTAAAAGCAAAATCAACGAAATGGTGATAAAATGGTTACGCTTTGCTCGTGCAAAGAGCATTCCTATAAGCGGTGTTTTCCTTCAAGAAAAAGCCAGAGAATTCGGTCAAACTTTAGGATTGGACACGTTGAAGGCATCAAATGGATGGCTAGAAATTAATTTCTATGTATTGTAATTAATTTTATCATTATTTTAAGTACGACAAACGGATTAGCACTCATTTAAAAAGGAATATACAGTAAAACCCCGTTATTACGCTCGTCAAGGGACCGTGACCTACAAGCGTAATAAGCGGGATAGCGCTATAAACGGGGAATGATTTATATGATGGGGAAACATTTAGACACCATTTTACAGGAAAGATACTTGATTCTGAAATAGATATAGTGCAAATGTGAGCTTATTTCCTATTAAAAAAATCTTTGATTGTGGTTTGCCGCGTGTGTATGCTACTGTTATAAATTACGACATTTTCAATGCGGTTCAAGAAACTATTAACATCAATTGATACTCCACTAGGAGCAATACAAATATATTTTCGGAGCAGTTTTAGTGCACTGCCCGCTATTTCACGCGCCTTTTCTTGAATGATTGGGCCCCTTAATGGCACTGATGCATCACGGGACTGATGAATCCATTCAATTAGAATTTCCTCGGCATCTTCACATTTTCCACACTACTTTTTTACGTTTGCAACCATCCTTCGCTGCATTGATAATTCCATTCTTATTTTTTATTATTGTTCTCAGACTGGATCAGGGAATTCTTAGATTCTGCGTAAACCTTCTGATTTAGTGTAGAATTCTCGTAGTACTTACGAAGAATTTGCAATTTTTCACTTATAGAAAGGGATTTCCGCTTCAAAGAGTTCGAAGATTCCCTCCTACCAGGGAAAGAAAAGAATCGTTACAGTGTTACATTTCTTTTCGATACAAAATTTCCGATATAATAAAGCGCTACAAGCGGGATTTGAAGCGTTATAAGAGGGTAAAAGTATAGAGAGTTATATAGAAAATTCCAGGGACCGTACAAAAGGAGCGTTAAGAACGGGATAGTGCTATAAGCGGGAGCGTAATAACGGGGTTTTACTGTAGTAAATAATTTGCAATTGTTCATATTCTCTCATATCGCAATGATAATTGTAGAAATTTAATTAAGATTGTACGTAATTTTTCATTAAATGACATGCTATAAGCTAAAAAATGAAAAAAAGACAGTCCTCCCCAATAGCGGACACCTCCCAATAACGGACAAAACTTGCGGTCCCCTGACTGTCCGTTATTCGGAGGTAACACTGTAGTTATTTCATTTGTATTTGAGTTCTAAATAAACATTCTGTTCAAAAATTATAATAATTACAGCTTTTTGTAACAAAGGAAAAATTACAGATGTCTTACAGACAGTTCCTAAGAAACTTCTAAAATTCTAATACATTTGTTATTTAAAAATATAAACCAGATAATTATGATATAGGAAACACAAGGAACAATTTTGGTGAAAATTGCTATGTTATTTGCTGTTAAAATATGGAAAAAAAATTCCATAATTCCATAATGAATATAATAGGAAACGTATCTTCCCTGCTACAGAATAGGTTACAATGTTCCTTTAGTTTCCCCTAATACTAAAGACGTGTTGTCATGTGCACGGGATGAGGGTTTGATAGTGAAATAGATTGTTTTATGGAGGAACAATTTCCTTTTAGGAAACGCTAAGATTATTTCCAGAAATGGAGTGTCTCATTTACAGACTTTCCCTGTTACAAATGGATGGATTTCATAGAAAAGGGTACTAAAGAGAGATGATGTAATTTCATCACAATGGACAAATGAGAGGAATTATTTAAATGTAGATTCTGTCAAGGGTTTGTTGCTAGTGAAGTATAGTTTTAAGGATTGATTTGCTCAGAGTTCTTTAAGTACATTGTAAGCTACGGTCATCAAAAAAAGACAGTTGAATAGCTAATGTAATAATGCAGGGCCTACATATAATATAGTTTTCAAATCAGCACATGGAATTAAAATGTAGGGTATCTAAAATTAATTTTTTCACCTATTCCATGTAGTTTACAGCAAAAACTACTTATCGGAATGGCATCAAATTTGCAGTAAATGGTAATGACACCATGGGAAGAACATTCGTGGGAAAAAAAATAGTTTCAAAAACTATTCAAAACTATATCAAAAACTATGGTATCAGCAATGCAAACTTCTATTAGCACGTCATCCCTCGTATTAATATTTAAGCAACAGCCTCACATGCGTTTCATTCGCATTTTGTGCTAAACTCAAAATGATGTTAAGTTTACGAGCAAACATCATTTTGAGTTAAGTTTAGGAGTATGTGCGTTACTTGTGAAATTGTTTACCAGAACGGGAATTCTGCACCAGAAGCTTTGCGGAGGTTTAGCTCGTTAAAAGGTCTTCGACGAGGTCTATGACTGCGAATGGATTCTGAAAAATGATGCTCAAATTTGAAGAAACAGGGTCGTTAAATGTGAAAGCTGGAAGAGAACGAAAGCCTGTTGCCGCGCAGGTGGTTGATGACGTAGCGACTGAAATGGAAGAGGACAGGATGTCACATGTCAAGGACAGCGTCAATGTTCAGCGAGTTGCACATTCGTTGGGCCAGCCTGTTACCGAGAACCACAAAATTGTTCGGAACATTATGTTTTACAATCCTTACAAAATTCCTCATGTTCAACAACTGCTGCCTCCTGATCCGTATCAACGAGAGGCCTTCCTGCTACAGTTCTTAACTCGGATCAAGGTTGACTCGGAATGGCCCTAGAATATTCTCTGGACGGAGGAGACCCATTTCCATCTTCATGGTGCAATTAACACGCATAATTGTCGCATTTGGGCGACAGAAAATCCCAATGCATGTCTGAAAATTCCTTTATATTCCCCAAAAGTAACAGTTTGATGTGGGTTTACGACAACATTCATTCATTGTTGGACCGTTATTCTTCGAAGAGCGTGGGTGCACAGATCTTACTCCATGTTTCGTTACTGGCAATCGATATGCATCATTACTAGCCACTTCAGTGTCTTCCAACAACGTCATTGTCGTGATTCAACAGTGTTATGCAGGATGGTGCCCCTCCACACATCGACAATTGTGTTAAACAGTTCCACTGATGACCACCGTCATCAGCTGGCACTTCAATACTGTGTGGCCAGCATGCTCACCGGATCTCACCCCATGCGATTTTTGACTATGGGCATATTAAAGATGTGGTTTATCATGACAACGTAGCAACTGTGGCAGATCTTAAAGAAACCAAATCATGTCACGTCCATTTCCAGGGATACTTTGCGTTCAACAGTTGAATACGAAATTCTGCGATTTCAGATGGTAGCAGATAATGGTGGTCAAACATATTGAATATGTTATGACCTGACTGTACCCATATCAGCGCTTTGTCACGGTCAGTCTACACGCCTACAAACACCTCCTGGTGGTGTTTCTTGGAACTATTTTTTTTCCAATAAATATCCTTCCCATGGCTTCATTAAGATGTACTGCAAATTTGGTGCCATTTCGATAAGTAGTTTTTGCTGTAGAGTGTGTGGAATAGGTGAACTTTAATTATAGACACCCTGTATAACAGGGTTTTAGCTTTTATTTTGTAATGTCCTGCATTTTCTTTATTATCCTACATTTTGGGTTGTTCTGTTCTCCTTTACGACATCTGGTCACAGCTGTTTTGTTTTTGTTTTTTTCATAAAAAAAAGACTTAACTCTTTTCAGATAGAATTATTTTACATGCAATTTTTTTTTTGTATTAACTTTACGATGATTCTTTCTTATTATTTATGTTGCAAATTGCCATAAGGTTTATCTTAATGGATCAATTTACTGCCTCTGGGGATAAAGAAAGGAATAGCTTAACTATAACTTAGTATTAGTTCAACCGAAACCAGCTATTAAGTTGTAATGAAAACTGCTTAACTCTTCGTCACACTGAGCATGCGCTGTTTGGGTTGTAAAGACCAATAAAAAAAAAGCAACTGGGCAGCGTTTGAATTTATCTAAATTATAAATCAATGAAGATTCAACAAAAAAATTAAGAAGGACCACCCTTGGTAAACGAATCGCCTTAAAAAAAGTGAAATAATTGGAAAGCATTGACAAGGGTGAAAGTAAATCAAGATTCGTAAACTTCATTCTTCGAAGGATCTGTTATTCTAACGACCGATTACGACTGAGTTGATGAGCTCCAGGTGATTCTCTGCCCTTTAGCTTTTTAACTATTTCATTAACAGAGTCGTTATTAGTCAATAAAATTGAAAAATAAAAAGTAAGTACAATTCTTCTTTATGTTATAGTTCGTAAAGTTTTTGCCATAATTCTTTCAAAAAATTTTCAATTTTTTTTTTAATTTTTATTTCCTTTTAGATTGAACTTCAGAACTTTGTCTTGACTGATTTCGTAATCTTAATGCTAATAAACCCTACCCCTATCCCCCTCTCTTTCAAATGAGCCTAATCTTTTAGTGTTCTCTTAGTTTCTATTTACACAGTCTTCAATTTTCAATATGTTGAATTCAATCTCAAATTCACACAAGTCATTACATGAATTTTTACGTTTATTCGAACTTTCTAAACAGTTCGTTATACATACCCCAATTTGTATAAAGGTTCCATTCTCATTTACCTGGAATATTTCAATGATAAAACTGACAATTTTTATAATTTTTTCATCGTAGAACTTTTCTTAAACTTAAAAAAATCAAGCAGTCCCTATAGTATAAAATCTACATCTATAGGAATTAAAATTCACCGATAGCTTTCTCTATAAAACTAAAAGTTTTGCTTTTTTTTTTTTTTAATCTCCAAAAGTTTACTTTAATAAATTCTACAGTAAATAAGATTTTAAATTGAGATGTATTTCTGTCTTTTTTAGTGTACTGTAAATGTGTTGTTGTCAGACTTGTAAACTTAATAGACCGGTAAAATTTAATAACAAAATTGGAGGACCTGATCTGGGTTATTCATTATATAATTATGTGATAATTGTACAATGGTCAACAGTAAGTGATTGTAACTATCCTTAAAGGGTTGAATGTTACTCTAGTCAGAGCTTATGTAACGAAATAAAACATCATTATTTTGAAATCATAGAACTTTGTAATTAATCTTTGCTACACTTTTTCTCTTCCTGTTTTAATCTTGAGTCATTTTAATTTTGTTACATGTTACGTTACTTTCCTTTATTGCTTATTTGTCTTTTTAGTTCTTTTATCTTATTTATTTATATTATTTAGTAACGAAATAATAATTTCTTTTTCACTTATTTAGTCATTCATGTTTGCATTTTTAAGGTTTTTTTTTTGTTTTTTTTTTAACTTTTTTTTTTCCCTTTCTATATAAATAGTTTCGGTCGTATTTAATCAAAGGATCATGATCATAGACCCACTGATGATGATTAAAGAGGATTTGGCCGAAACTGTACAGACTAAAGAATTATTTCTGTTACATTATTTGTGTCCTGCAATGCCATGGTTCTAAAATTTATTTATTTATTAATTTATTTATTTATTCTAAAACATTCCTTAATAAATTTTAAAGGTAACTGATTATTAATGAATTATTCAATATTTCAAACAATTCACTTCAGATGTAGATACTATGAAAGCATTTCTAATTTCACTGAATTTCTTTTGTAGTGTAATAGGGTTAAAAGTTAAAGCTGTTACCTCTGTAGACCCCTGGATGCGCGGGAGATATAGGCTCTCAGCGATTGTCGACCAGCGGGACTATTGAGATCGGATGGTCAGCTCGACGCCCGCCCGCCTTTAATCACCGAATAAGAAACCCATTTGACATAGGGCTGTATAAACCCTAGGGTCCCTTCTGAAGGAGAAACAACCGTGGAAAAATTACCGACGACAATTGAACAATTGAACCCCGGCTCTTCCACTGCGCAGTTCAGCGCGATAAACCACTGGTCTACCGGACCCAAATGTAATGAGATGAAAGAATTAAAATTCTTAGTTCTATCGAAGTAGTTGGTTCCACCTACGAGTCATTCATAAATTGATGAAAATATTTAGCTTTTCGTCCTGCTAAAAAAAATATTTTGAAGATAAAAAGATAACGGGATGATAAATGAATAATAAATGTACAATGGTTTATAGTGCTCTGTGTGAAAATAATGATTGTTTCTATATTGGTGAGAATGGCCAATTTCTTAGCAACTGATTATCAGCATGAAAATGCTTGAAAAAAATTGAATAAAATTTATATCCATGGAAATAGTATATCATTAATTACTTAACGAAGCAAAAGTTTGAAGAAGAAAGAAAAAAAACAAAAAACAAATGTATTTATTTATTTATTTATTTATTATTTTTCACCTTTAGTTTGTGTTTTTTCAACAGATTTAAAAGCATATTTAGGAAATGTTTTATTTGATGCAAACAAGTTTATATTCAATTTCCTTATTTTTTTCTGTATTTCAACAAGAAATATTTCTTTTTTTTTTTTTTTTTATCCTTAAAGTACTTGAAGTGCGTAATAAGTAGGTGCCTGCTTTTGTTCTTCAAAGGTATCTGGCAAACCGTAGGTTGCTTATATTTAGATACCAGCCACTTTCTGTGGATCCACTGCATCGGCGGGAATAACAGTGATTGTGGTCGGCAATCACAAGTTGGGGGTCTACGAGTCCAACCGCACACCGGGAGATTAGTGGCTGTCACTGGAAAAAATCGCACAAAATACGACCGCAAAAACGGAACACGGTTACAGTGTTATAGGAAGCAATTTGTGCCTCTAATGGAGTGTACGTTCGTAAGAAATCGAAGCGATTAAAAAAAAAGAAAGAAAAGAGGAGGTGGGGTCTATAATTGAAAGCAGTTTAAACTATTATTTGCGCGTTTAGACTCTGAAAATCCAAGGGATCGAAACACGTAATTTGTCGGCAGTTTTTCTGGATCTTTTCACAGTCGGTAATAAAGATAAGGAGTTCGGGAATTTCACATCCAACAACAATACGAGGATTTATTGAGATCTCCTTTGAATTCTTCTAAATTCATACAGACCTTGAGATTTAGTTAACTACTTAGCTGATAACTTATAAGAACTATTTAAATATTAGTTACTATTTATGACAATGAAAAAAATCATTATCTTCAGTGAATTACGTCAGATGAGTATCGTATTACCTTCCCCACTTGAAAACCAAGCCACCATATACCGGGTGATTCATAAAGTACTGGAAAATACTGGTGGTTTTCACCGCCCCATATGTTTTAAACTACTGCTCATAAAAGTCTGAAACTTTTTTTATAAAATCGTCAAACATATAAGAGTTATATTTTCATGCTATTATTTATTCATTATTATTATTCAT
>JAFIDM010127891.1:0-16741 GCA_023159025.1 Thereuonema tuberculata
TGATAAGAAACATGAGTTTTGATGACAATTCCATTTTTAGTTTGTTTTTTTCTGCATTTATAAAATTTATTAATCTCTCTGTTATATTATATATGTTTAGTTAGTTTGTCTATTTATCTACAAATAATTTACTAACAAAATCAGATTTCAATTTTCGTGACTGTTTTGTACTTGTAAGATATATTTATTTAATTTTACTTGGACATAAATAATTTTACAAGTAAACCCAATTTTAATTCTTTTGAGCATTTTTATTTATTTATTTATTTTATATTTTGTGGCTCTGTAGTTTATGTATATTTGTATATAAATAATTTTTGTGATATAATTATTTCATCTCTTTCTTTTATATTATTATTTATATATTTTACTTGATACAGTCTCAGTGGTCCCAGTGATCTGTGCATAACACAACTAAGATCAGTATCATAGCTAGAGGATTGTGGGCCCCGGGGCAACAAGTGATTATGTTTTCATAACAAAAAAATCCCACTTCGTTAGGGAGCCCTCTTTGCTCGGGGATCCCGGGGCACTGCTCGCCTGCACCGGTGGTAGCTATTGCCCTGACTAAGATCATTTTTATTTGGTTCTTCCAGTTTATACATTAAAAATTTTAAGATATATTAGGCAACTTTACACTCTTAATTTTAATTTTGCATTTCATTGATTTTTTTTTTTTTTTACTTGTGTTAGTTAAAACAACATCCTATTTGTTTTTCAGGTTTTTTAACTTCTATAGCAATATCATGTTTTTAGCAATGTATAGATTCAACTTCTATAAAATTAAGTTCCAAAAAAAAAAAAAAAAATGGCAAATATTTGAAAAATTAAGTAAATAATGTTAAAAGAATTGAAAAAAGAAAATGCAATAATCACTTAACAGTTTGCTTCATTGACTTGTCATTTTAGTTGTGTTATATTTTTACAGAGTTTTGAAAGTTCTACCAACTTACATATTATTTTTATTATTAATATAAAGTTTTTCTACCGTCTTCGTTGATAGGGAAGGGCAACAGAAAATATATTCCCTGGCTAACAGATCTATCTTTTGTATACAACAACATACTGTTGTTGACTATTAATACTGCTGCAGGTAATAAAAATTTCCAAAAAAAATATTTTTTTCAATTTTAATCTAACGTGGTTTGTTCCATCTGTTTGTGACTTCCTTATCTGTGACACTGGTATTGACAAGTGTTCAAGACCAGCAATCTCATATATGGTTCATTGAATTTATGATTGTACATTAATAATGATGTTCAGAATCTGTTAAGAAAATGATCCGTAATAGGAAAATTTACTTTATCAGGTAATATGTAAATGTTTTTATAATATTTCAGTTTTACTACATGTTTAACAAATAAAGAAAACAAATTCTTACAAACTTAGATCTATGGTAATAATACCCAAACCTTATTTGAGAGCGGGAAGCCATGAATAAAGAAGTCGTACTAGTCGAGTAATAGAAAACATCATTTAGTATATTTTATACAAACATATCACACCCCTGCTCTAAATCGTTCTACTGTTGCATTTTTATGTTTGGATAAAATTTTTTATTCAGACTAAGATGAGGAATCATTTAGTTGTGTTGAAATGTTTTGAATCCATCACAACATTTAAACAATGTTTCTGTAATCTTCATTTCTTAATAAGTCCAAATTCAGTTTTGTTTTTTTTTCTGCATTTATAAAATTTATTAATCTCGCTGTTATATTATATATGTTTAGTTAGTTTGTCTATTTATCTACAAATAATTTACTAACAAAATCTGATTTTCGTGTCTGTTTTGCACTTGTAAGATTTATTTACTTAATTTTATTTGGAAAAAGGTTCTGTTTATTTGGACATAAATAATTTTACTAGCAAAGCCAATTTTAATTCTTTTATGCGATCATTTATTTATTTATTTATTAATTTATCAGTAGTTTATGTATATTTGTATATAAATAATTTTTAAGAGATAATTAATTCTTCTCTTTCTTTTATTTTGTTGTTTATATATTTTACTTGATACAGTCTCAGTGGTTAAACAGATGATAAAAACCATGAACCAAAGGAAGAATTCGAGTCCTCAGATGAACCTAGCCCAGCAAATAAAGAGATCGGGAAGTGTGAGAGAAGTTTACGACCCAAATGACGAAGATTCAGTTAATGATAAGGAAAGAGGAGTTGGTGAAAAAAAAGAATCATTGATGCTGGAAGATCTAGATTGATTTATGGGTGTAAATTATGCAGTTTCTTTGGGTTTTTTTTTATCAAATTTTATCACAGTTAAATTCCCTCGTTTGAATATTTTATTAAAATCTTTGAATAGACGTGGAATAAATGACTTGTTAACAATCTGTGTAATTCCAAATAATTCTGTATTGAATGTTTTGAACAGCAAAAATTAAAAAAAAATACTAACGAACTTTAAAAAAGATTGAGTTTCTTTTTCCCTTACAAAACCTCAGAGCACATTTAGGTTGTGGGAAGCCTCCTTTATGTAAGTTTATACAAAAGTGAAAGTTCTATTTTTTTAAATACTTCGGTCTCAGTCTCATTCCTTCCAACCAAACAAAAATTCAATAACTTCTCTCTCGACGTCTGTTTAAAATTAAAACCCACAAAATTTTAACAGTAGTGTTTCAGATTTATTATAGGCCTATTCAATGTTAATAATTTTCTTAATCCCAATAGATATGGTTTAATCTTTGTAATTAAGTGAGGCCTTAATAATGTAATTACCAATTATCATCCTACACAGAACCACCAAAAATGGAGTTCTTTCCAGGGGTAAAGGACTAGCAGCTCCACTCTCATCTAATCCCGATGGTCATTGAAACACTGGAGCCTATAGCTTCTGCGTCCTCTGAACCACGAGAGGATCTTTAAGCAATGCTTAATTCTTTTGCTTTTTAGCAATGTACAGATTTAACTTCTATAAAATTAAGTTACAAAAAAAACTGGCAAATATTTAGAAAAATTAAGTAAATAATGTTAAAAGAATTATTTAAATAAGTAATTAATGTTAAAATAATCATTTAATAGCTTGCTTTATTGACTTGTCATTTTAGTTGTGTTATACTTGGAGGTATTTTTAGAGTTTTGAAAATTCTACCAACTTTCATATTATTTTTATTATTAATATATAGTTTTTCTACCGTCCTTCTTGGTATGGAAGGGGAAACATAAAATATATTTCCTGGCTAACAGATCTTTTGTATACAACAACATACTGTTGTTGACTATTAATACTGCTGCGTGTAATAAAAATTTGCGAATAAAAATAACTTTTTTAATTTCAATCTTATATGGTTTATCACATCTGTTTGTGACTTCCTTATCTTTGACACTGGGATTGACAAGTGTTCAAGACCAGCAATCTCATAATGTTTATATGTTTCTCAGAATTACTTGAAAATCACAAAATGGAATAAATAAAACAACGCTGTATTTATCATTGTTTATTAATAATAATGTGAAGAATCTGTTAAGAAAATGATCCATAATAGATAAATTTACTTTATCAATTAATATGTAAATGTGTGTTTATAATATTTCAGTTTTACTATATGTTTAACAAATAAAGAAAACAAATTCTTATAAACTTAGATGCATGGTAATAATACCCAAACCTTATCAGAATGTTGCTGTGGGAAGTTCAGATATCTTTAACAACAAAAGTGCAAAATAATTTCAACTATAAAAGTAATACATTAATACATTATTTTAATATCATTTAATAAAATAGTCACTTCCTGGAATTATATCTGTATAATTATATCTGAGATTTGTTTTAATATAAATATCAGGAAGTGATTCCTTGGACTACTTCTGTAAGCTTTGTGATAAATTGATTTTTAGCAGAGGGAAAAGAGTGACATCAAACACTGACCCAAGTTATTTTCATCTTATTTCAAACAAGTTGTAATCATTAAAAGAGAAAAAAAGAAAAGAAAGGTATTATTACTAGTTCTTATTTGGTTAATAGTGTTTAATCTGAATTCACAATTAATATTAGTTTGTAATTTCAGTTATTTTCTGTCAGTAATTAAGTATTTTGATTAAAACAAGGAAGTTGAAAGACAAAAATGACTTAGCTTTAAATAATCGTATATTATTGTAGACCTTCTTGAGCACTATGCCATTACATCGCAGAGTACTGTATATCTATAGTGAACATTTACCTTCATAAAAAGTTGTAATAAACACTTAATTCAACATCTTAGGTAGTCTGAGCAAACCTATGCCAATTACAAAATGTTTATTCTATTTAGTAAAGTTTAACTTACATTCAAATCGGCTAAAGAAATATTATGGAATGGTTGTAAATATTTAAAATACTGTTATTCATCAGCAAATCATGAAGTTGTTTGTTCTTGTTTAGTTATGTGCGTTCTTTATTTTTATTTTACAGTAAAATGTTTCTAATGCATGTTAATTTTCTTGTCTATATACTAACCTTGTTATAAATTAATCCCTTGATGCTAAGCTAAATGCTAGCGAGAATTAATTATTCACTCCTTTTTATTCTTGATTTTGCTTTGATGTTTTTGTAATTCAATGGTTCTGGCAGAGACAGGATTCCCTTGTGGTCCTGCAACTGGATAGTGGACAAGGAAGCCATTGGATTTGTTTGTGCCTCTCTAATGATCAAATGATCCTCTCTCCTGGGTCTGGCTGGGTCGCACAGAGCTGGTCTGCCATGTAGAGGTGTCTTCACATTTCCTCTGCTCCCAACATGATCTGGCTGTAAAGTCAGAACAGCCTAAATCGATGGCAATTTGCCAGGCCGCCTCTCGTGACCTGAAGATTCAGTCTCTCTTAAACCCCATGAGTTGCTTGTACTGATGTCTAAAGCATTGTTGTGGCATGGTGATTGCTCTTAGACCTCACCTGATCACCTTACAGTGCTTGTGGACTCCACTTCTTGTGGCTTATAAGCCCCACAGCTTGCGATTGCAGCACTGCTGTAGAACAAGCGGCAATCGCACCAAACATTAATCATTTCCATATCTGCCATCACAATGATATTTACTTTTGCATCTATAGAATAACTTTTTCTCGGAGCACAAGTTTTTTTGTCAATGAGTGGATATTACTACGAAATTAGGATTTACCTATCCTTTAACTTTTCTGCTCCAGTCAAAATAACATTCTAGATCTTAGACATATTATATAGAA
Source organism: Thereuonema tuberculata (assembly GCA_023159025.1). Taxonomy (NCBI): domain Eukaryota; kingdom Metazoa; phylum Arthropoda; class Chilopoda; order Scutigeromorpha; family Scutigeridae; genus Thereuonema; species Thereuonema tuberculata. Next base: position 5,170 of record JAFIDM010127891.1, read on the forward strand.
AAATATGGCAAAGTTGAGTATGCAATAATAATCCAACTGTTAGTCAGTTTCTAATAATTACTAACTCTCTCAGCTTTTAAAACTTGGAAGGCACCAGATGATGGCAACTACGGAGAGGGAACCATTAGTTCTATTCTAAAATCTGCAGATCTTAAATCTGAGCATCCAAGAATACAGGATGTTGCTCAACTATGGGCAGCTTGATAAAGCTCAGAAACTTTTCAAAAGTAATGTTGCCTTTTCTGATCATGATTTATTTTTACAGTGATTCCAGAGTGATTTACTACATTGCAGGCTATGTAACCAGGAAGCTTATTTTTAGAAGTGATTACAAAGATAGCTAAGTGAACTCTTGGACAGTGATGCATTAATAACAAGCCACATTTCTTCTTTCACAAGGAAGTTTGATGTTGGTGGATTGGTGTATCCTTTGAAAACATTAAATGATTTTTATTCTCTTAATTGAAAACCATTTCACTCATTGGTTTAGCTCTAATGAAATGAATAGTGAATGCTTTGTAGATATTTCGCAAGATAATCTTAAAAATCAGGGTAAAAAAGTCTTACTTTTTTATGCTAATTTAAATACAAATTATTTCATTATTTCAGGGAATTTTTAAATGTGTTAAATAGAATGTTATTTAAGTGCAAATCAAATTGGGTAACTTTATGAAGGAAAACGTGCTAATTCTTTGTTTGTTTTAAATAATGTGTTTTAACATAAAGTAGGTGAGAAATATAATCAATGTACTGTTCCAGAAAGGAACAGTAACTTTATTCAGTATTTTCGAAGTTATTTCAGTTTTTTGAAAATTGCCTACAGGGAACTGACGAAAAAATACGTTTTATTGAAAACAGAAATGCTTTTTTTGTGAATCATTAAAATCCTGAAATTCTTTTAAACAACATCATTATCAGTAATTTTTGATACATAAAATAACTTTGTCTCTTTCATATCTAAAAAAAAAAAAAAAAACGTTTAAAAACAATCCCGTAAAGTTTGTAAGAACAATTACAAATATACAAATTAAGAACATTGGCATTCGCACTTGTACTAAAAGATTAAAAATAGAATTAGATTGACAACAATAACAATAATAATAATAATAATAATAAATAATGCAAAAGACCTGATATCACAATTGTTGATAAGGTCAACAAACAGACCTACCTCATTGATATTGCAGTGCCAATCAGCAAGAACATGCAGAAAACTCTCGCTGACAAGTAAAGTTAATACACAGACCTAGCACACGAGCTCCAGAAGCAGTGGAGGCAGGACTGAGTACGTGTTGTACCCATCGTCCTGTCCGCCACTGGTCTGGTGCCTCACACATTGCACCAGAGCCTCAGCACACTAGGACTTTATAAAAACACACTATGCACAACTCCAGAAGGCTATAGTACTCAACACAACACGCATAGCTCAGAAATTTATGGACACAAGCACACATCCCTAACTATTCTTCGAAAAAAATTTTTTTTTTTACACTTGGCAATATGTGCTTTGGTCCTTGACCCGCCATATTGTCTTAGCTGGGGAAACCCATTGTTTGAAACTTTTTCGATATAATAATAATAATAATAATAATAACTGCATTAATTACAACTGCAAGCTTTGATATAATGGAAATTATACCAAAAAATAAAGAAAACCTGTACTATAGGTGCTGATAGATTAATTTATAATTATTAACTGTAGTTAATTATCGAATACAAAAGATAAAAGTTAAAAATTTAGAGTAACATTCTCATCAATTACGTCAGCGATTAATAAAGTTTTAAGCTTTTTAATACTTTTTAGTGTTTCAGAATTATATTTTTCCCAATTAATTTGACCTAATAATTTATATTTTGTATAGTTTTCCACTCTTAGACCAAAATTATTATTCAATTTATTGATTTGAAAGATTTTTAACCCGTTGTAGGCCTATCTAGTTATTTTTTAATTATTTTGATTATTTTTTTCCCTATTGACATTATAAATGTTATTCATAATTATTTGTTCGTTTGTTCTTGCCACTGACCGATGGTTGAGTAGATAGGTCAAAAAGAAATATAAAATAAATAAGGTTAGAAAGAATCATTCATATATATTCTCTACTTATTTCAATATGGTGTAAATTACAGTAAAAATTTTATTTTGAGTAATAACAACCGTTATTGTTGGAAGTGGAATTGTTCCATGGACCACCAAAATATCACTATGGACCCCCAATTTGTTATTTGTGGATCTCGATTGAGAACCTCGCACAAGCCTCTTGAGGGCTACAGAATGAAACATCAGTCCCCTGTCGCCTTTCTAGGCAGGGGACTGACGAACTCAGTGAAAAATAAATAAATCTTTCAGACGATTACAGATATCAGCTTTATTGCTTGCCACATTAGAACATTTCACGATAATCTTTTAGGCATATAAATATTAAAAAAAGTTAGTTGCAAATAATCGTGAAATTACTTGCCAGTGGACTGACATTTTGGCTGGCTCGGACCAGTGCCACCTAGAGACACCCATCTCTAGATGGCACTGCTCTGACATGCGTTCACACCACAACCATGCCGCTCTCACTGATTCCTAAAGGGCTACCCTATAGCAAGCATTTGCTGTAGTTAATTTCACGGGTAATGTTTAAAAGCAGATTGGAAATGTATGGTTACCCGAGAGGATTTGTTAAATCAAGTATTGACAAATTCTTTCGTAAAGAAAAAGTTAAGAAATTGAAGAAAATAAACACAAATAAAATTACGAATTACAAATTAATTCGCATTCCTATTGGTTTTATAATTGATAGTTACGTAAAAAAAGTATTGGAAGAAAACAAAATTAAAATAGTATATTACAAAGGGAACGTATTATTTAAAAACAGAAAACAAGACAGGATCAACAAATTATACAAAATGGGAGTGATTTAGACATTGGACATTGTAAGGGGGGGGGGGGGGGGGATTATCAGGGCCAGGATTCTGATGACATATCTTTTAAAATGGTTCACCACAGACATTGCTAATTTACATACAAATCCTGTTCATGGCCCCCATTTTACAGAAATTCAAATTTATTAAGTCATTTTTTTGTCATTTTTCTAAGTATTTTATTTTTAGGCCATTTTCTCGCTTTTTGCGTCATTATTATGTCATTTTGTGGAATTTATTAGAATATTTTATACGTTTTGAGTCATTTCCTCACATTCTTAATGGGTTATGATGCATTTTTGCATATGATACTGGATATTAACGGAACTGAAAGTGAGGATGAATACGAAGACGAGAATCTTCACAACTTTGTTTAACCCTTGAAGAAAAAAACACAGAAATTTGAGTGCCAAACAATAGACTGAAATAATAACCAGTATTTGTGTGCAAGTAATTCGTATTTGACAAATAATAATTAAATTATATTAGGTACCTATTAAAATCATTTCAACATACAAATGTAGTCTGTTTGCATTTTTTTTTTGTGATGAAATTATGTCAGTTTCATTCAAATTTTTAGGTCATTTTGTTAAGTTTTCGGGTCATTTTATGGGATATTTGCAGTCATTTTATAGGTCATTTTTTAAACATTTTTAGGTCATCAAAATCCGGGCCCCGGGGATTATACATTGGAAACTCTGGCAAATCCTTTAAAGAACGGTTAAGGGAACATACTAATGCTTATAGAGACAATAAACCAGAACTGTCAGACTGGGTTTATCACACGATAAATTTAGACCTTAACCCTGATCCTATTATTGATATTATCTATGTATCCCAAGATGAATCCGAGAGATTCATTTTGGAATCGGGCTTTATTAATTTGACAAATTGTATTAACAAAATTAAAGCGCTAAAAATGAATCCTATTTCATTTGGTTTTTTTGAAAAAATTATAAAAGTACTAAAATTTTGAAACAAAATTGAAATAATGTATGTATATATATATATATATATTGTTATAAGTGCATACATTTTATTTGTTAAGAAAGAATTGTATAGAATTGTATTTGTTTGTTGTTAAGGAAGAATTGCATGAGGTTCAATAGTTTTGTTGTTCAAAAAAGATTGAGTCATGAATGGTTCCATGATTGTTTATATTTTGAATTCTGTTTTAAGTGTAGAGATAAACTTAGTTTATTCTCTACATTTTCTGTAGTTTTAACTGAAGAAAACTTCTGCTAAAGAAGTTGAAATATTGATTACAGATGTTTAGGATGAAGAGGAAGTTGTTACGAGTTTTTTTGTATCTTATAACTTATTTTAAAAGATAATAAAATATGTTATTTTAGATAATTTCGAAAATATAAACGTCGATGTCCTGATTTTTGTAGTGGTCACACGCCAGGGGACTAGAGGCGTAGCGTGGGTTTCAGCCGCCCAGGGCGGAGGCCAAATTCGCCTCCCCCTTATTTAGGTATTTAAATCCAAAAGGCTCCAAAATTTACAGAAATTTGCGGATATGTAAATTACGTAACTATTAACGAATTTACGGGTTTAAATTACGTTATTATGTAACTAACTCGTTATTTTTATAAAAAAATGGATATTTAATTCTGAATAAGTCATATTCTAATATATTGTATACTATTCAGATATATCTATTCATTATTCATTGAATTATCAATTTTTCCTAATCTAATTAGTAATAACCAAAATCTTTGTACCTATACTAAGTATATAAATATCCCATACTTCTTCTTCAATTCAACTCTCTTATATTTACTGTTATTATTAAACATCTTCATCATCATTTATTACAAAAATAAATGTAATAACATATACATTTTTTCTAAAATGCAAATTTTCAAGGAGAAATCGTCTCTTTTTCAAGCCTAACTACAGAATAAGTTGCGAAATTCTTTACAATCTCAACATGCTACATAATATTAACTAGTTGTTAATATCAATTAATTACCAGAATAGAGTTTAAAATTTTCTAACAATAATCAAATACTTTTAACAATCTAATTCATCAATCACAACCTTGTTATTGCAACCTAAATATAATTTTTGTACCAACTCTTTAGCAAATCCTACGATACAAGAATTTACTTCAACTCCTTCATTTCTATTTAAATTTTTCTCTATCGTATTTCTAATATATATACTTTCAATTATTTTTCTTATTTTTGTATCTTTTTCAACGCATAAAATTTTGATCTCATTATTAATACAATACGTTTTTTTTTAAATACAATGTTCCGCCACTTCAGATTTGTTACCAATTTATTTCTTATACACTCGTTCTTTTACTTTCCCCCAGATAAAATGCATCGCAATTCATACAATCCATCTTGTAAATTATTCCCATTTCATACTTTTTATCAATCGTATTTAATTTACTACTAGCTGTACCCGGCATGCGTTGCAATGCCACTCAAAGACAGAAAGGGCTCGTGAGAAGGGGCCGTAAATATAAGGTCCCAGTGTCGATCGGGGATGGAACACTTAGGCCCTTGTGTCACCATCCCCCCACCCAAATGTGGTGTCCCTGCCTCCCATAGGAAAGCAAATTTTTCCTTATTTGCAATTGACTTGGGAGGCCCGAGAAGGGGCCCTAAATATAAGGTCCCGATGTCGATCGGCGGTGGGACACTTAGGCCCTTGTGTCGCCATCCCCCCACCCAAATGTGGTGTCCCTGCCTCCCATAGGAAAGCAAATTTTTCCTTATTTGCAATTGACTTGGGGGGCCCGAGAAGGGGCCCTAAATATAAGGTCCCGGTGTCGGTCGGGGGTGGGTTACTTCAGCGTTTGTGTTGGCTTCTTCCCACCCAAGTGTGGTGTCCCTGCCCCAAATAGGAGAGCGAATTTTTCCCTTTTTTGCAATTGACTTGGGGGGCCCGATCAGGGGCCCTAAATATAAGGTCCCGGTGTCCATCGGGGTGGGACACTTAGGCCCATGTGTCCTCATCCCCCCACCCAAGTGAGGTGTCCCTGCCCCCCATAGGAGAGCGAATTTTTCCTTATTTGCAATTGATTTGGGGGCCCGAGAAGAGGCCCTAACTATAAGGTCCCGGTGTCGGTCGGGGTGGGACACTTCAGCCTTTGTGTTGGCTTCCTCCCACCCAAGTGTGGTGTCCCTGCCCCCCATAGGAGAGCGAATTTTTCACTTTACACAATATTTGTGTAGTTCTTATTTTCTCCACCAGGTGGATATTGGGTTTTTCAGGGCTTTTACCTCTTTTCAACCCCTTTTGGAGGGTGGGTCCGGATTCTAAGGTAGCCTATCTTTTCCACAGTGTCCTAAAGAGTAATTCTGCAAAGTTTGGTCCAGATAGGTCAAAGGGCCTAAGAGTGTATAAAGGACAGACAAAGAAAGAAAGAAAGAAAGATACATTCATTTTTATATATATAGATATAAAATATTTTTTATTTTATTATTATATTCATTGGAATTTTCATTATTATAACTATATTGTTAAAAAACTACATACTTTCAATTATAGGTTTTATCATTTAAAACATATCTGCCCTTTAAAGCAAAAGCTTATAATTTATAAAACATTAGTTGATACTATTTTAGATTATGGATTAAATTGTTGGATTTTTTTAAAATAAATGTCAAATTGATATCAATAAATTGATTTTAAAATTTTTTAATAGCATTTACATTAATTATAAAAACGAAACTTCTGAACAAAAATTAAAAATTCGTTATAAATATAAAATATTAAAAATAGAAGAAATATTTATTTATAAAACTAAATATTTAACCAATTACTTCTAGTCGAAATACCAATGTCGCAGTTTTGTTTTTTGTCTCTAATTTTGGAGAAATTTGTTCAAAATAGTTTTACAAATAAATATTTCTTCTATTTTTAATATTTTATATTTATAATGAATTTTTAAGTTTTGTTCAGAAGTTTCGTTTTTATAATTAATGTAAATGCTATTAAAAAAAATTTAAAATCAATTTATTGATAAAGTAAAACCTCGTTAAGTCGTCACCCTGATAAATCGTCACTCCGTTTAAGTCATCGTTTTCCTTTGGTCCCGACAAGATCTCATACACAATAATGTAAAATAACCCTTTTTTTCCCGTCACCAAATTTAATTCTACTCCGGATAACTCGTCACCCTCAAAATGGCCAAAAGCACTTTCTTCTTCATTTTGCATCCCATCGTGTTGTCTTTTCAGCCCCGCCCCTTCACTTTAAGAAAGCCAAGCCTTTACGGGGAGTTTTCGACCATGCCTGTCACTTCATTCCTTTCCTATACCTTCAGAGAATTTGGGTTCTTGGAATTTCGCTGCTAATCATTTAAAGCACACTTCTCCTGCGACTCTGTCGCATGTAGACTTTTTCTTGACCGCTCCTGAGTGTGACTTCCTATATAGCGAGTAAGCCTCGTTATCTTTTAAAGAAAAAAAAGACTTAATTGCACTTTTTGAAAAATGAAATGTTTCGAAAACAGTTTTTGCCAAAGAACATCGTATTCCCAGGACTACATTAAACGATATTCTTTCATCGAAACAAGTAATTGAAGAAGCTGACTGCAAAGACAAAAGAAAGAGAATGAGGAAATCGAAGTTTGACGAGATCGAGGAGGTTTTAGTTTGATGGCTAAAACATGCCAGATCGCAAAATGTACCGATTTCTGCCATTCTTCTCAAAGAAAAAGCCATGGAAATTGCTAAGGAGTTGAACATTGAAGATTTTGGCGGCAGCAATGGTTCGCTGGAACGTTTCAAAGACAGACATCGCCTTTCTTTTAAAACGATTAAAATGTGATAACTATAAAAACTGCTTTTTTTTTTCCACTCATTCATTTGCATGAATTGATTTCTGAAAATCTTGTTTTTCTCACCGAATCCTACAGCAATTCATGAAAATACTGTATTTCAATGGGGGTTTTTTTGTTTTGTTTTATTCAAAAATTCCCACTCCGCTTAAGTCGTCAAAATTGTTTGGTCCCTTGAGTGACGACTTAACGAGGTTTTACTGTATTACCAATTTGACATTTATTTAAAAAAAATCCAACAATTTAATCTATAATCTAAAATAGAATCAAATAATGTTTTATAAATTATAAGCTTTTTCTTTAAAGGGTAGATATGTTATAAATGATAAAACATAAGTGAAAGTATGTAGTTTTTTAACAAAATAGTTATAATGAAAATTCCAATTGTAATTATCATCGATAAAAACATTTTATGAATAAGGAATAAAAAAATCTCTTATCATTATACATCTTCAATTCCTTTATTCTAAATGTTTGATATTTATTTGTTGCTTTATCAATGAATTTTTCTCGGTAACCATTCTTTTTAAGAATTGTCTTCATATTTGCAATTTCTTTTTTGAAATCTTCTTCGTTACTCGTAGCTACATCAATCCTTTTTAAATACTTTTCTATTATATTTCTTTTTATCCTCAAATTATGTCCTGATTGAAAATTCTGAAAACAATGTATAGAAAGTTTAAAATTGACATTGGGTTGTGAATAATAATAAAATGAAAAATATTTATGTAGTAAATTAAATATGAGTGATAGAAAGTACGAAATGAGAATAATTTACAAGTTGGATTGTATGAATTGCGATGCATTTTATCTGGGAGAAAGTAAAAGAACGAGTTACTGAACATGGTACTGTATAAGAAATAAATTGGTAACAAATCTGAAGTGGCGGAACATTGTATTTAGAAAAGAAACGCACTGTATTAATAATGAGATCAAAACTTTATGCGTTGAAAAAGATACGAAAATAAGAAAAATAATTGAAAGTATGTATATTAGAAATACGAGGTAGAAAAATTTAAATAGAAATGATGGAGATGAAGTAAATTCTTGAATCGTAGGATTAGCTAAAGAGTTGGTACAAAAATTATATTTAGGTTGCAATAACAAGGTTGTGATTGATGAATTAGATTGTTAAAAGCATTTGATTATTACTGGAAAATTTTAAACTCTATTCTGGTAATTAATTGATATTAACAACTAGTTAATATTATGTAGCATGTAGTCTGAGATTGTTAAGAATTTTGCAACTTATTCTGTAGTTACGCTTGAAAAAGAAGAGACAGTTTTCTCCTTGAAAATTTGCATTTTAGAATAAATGTGTATGTTATTACATTTATTTTTGTGTTTTGATGAAGATGTTTAATAATATTACTAACAACTTACTTACTTACTTGTAATTATACTAAGTATAAGTAATTACTTACAAATTGATCGTATAGTAAAAAGTAAATACTTCAAACTAGCAGGAAAACAAAAATAAAAATTGTAATACTCACTTGGTTTTGTTCACCACGAATATTCAGCGAGAATTAATTCTTTCATATAAAGAATAAGAGTTCAAACATCTGCAACATCAGTCGTCCAATTCACACTGACTCAATTACACTGCTACAATTCATGATTTTCTTTCCTTACAAAAGGAAACGATACAAAGTAGCGAAAGGGAGAAAGTCGTGAGAAACAAAAAAAATAAAAAGTGAAAAAATAAGAAATTAATAAGAGTTGGAAATAAAGCGAACTAATCAACATAAAAACAAGGGAGAAATTCATAATAAACTGTGACAATATTCAGCAAGAATTAATTATTAAATGTTTCAAATTTTTAGTTCAGATTCCAGGATATTATTATTATTTATTATTAAAATTTGCCGCCTCCCAAAAAGTGCCGCCCGGGGCGGATCGCCCCCCCCCCCCCACGCCACTGCAGGGGACTGACGTTTTTCGTAGAAAGTGGAGATTTTGACAATATTATTTTATAAGAAACAATTTTTAACTTATAAAATCAAAAAGAAAGGACAGTTATCTTTTTAATTTAATGATGAATAACTTACAATGTCAGTTTGTAGATTAGTTACGGCTAGGGAGCATCAAGTTACCCAATTTTTGAAGAACCGTCTATCTAATCTTAATTTTGTAATACAATCAGTCAATTTTTAATACCTAATATGACAATCACAATAGAGATTTCAAAATATAAATTCTTAGTATTTTTTTAACTGAATTTTGTTTTTGGTTGTTTCTTATCCAACTTTGCAATTTTCTTAATTCAGAATTTACTTCAGGACATAGGAGAAAAAAATACTTCCGAAATATGTCACCAGATGCCGCAGATAGCAATTAAAAATGGCGCTTGTCATAAACGTTACAGTGTTATCAATGTCAGAGGTTTTCCTTCTAGTCTGGTGGGTTTTGGGATCAAGACAGAAAAAAATTCAACTTATTTTCTAGTCCTAATAACATGTATTTATACATTATTATAGGACTTTTTACGAAACCGGAAAGCGTGATTGAAGAGTAAACGGAAATCCTATGTTTTAGTTGCTAGACACGCGGTTTTTGTTCTTTATTCTTTTTATTTTTGTTTCTTTGTAGTTCGCCAAACGTGGTTTTCTATGGTCAAATGCTTCGAAACCCGAAGGTTATAAAGTGGGCTTGAGAGGTTTTTGAAGTCTAAAGAGTGATTTCAGGTTTTCGAGTGGGCAATACCGGGACTTCTGTTCCCTTACGTATCTTTCAACAAATAGAGGACATACTGCCTTGTCCTTACATTTAGAAAATTGTGTCTGCCGCCATCTTTTAGTTAGGAAAGGAAAGATGAAGCAGGGACTCTTAGCGCTATTATACTGAAAGATTGTTAAATTTTGTTCATACAAAATGAATTTTTATCTAAAACATTACATTATGGTAGAAATTAATCAATATTTACAGAAAAGTGTTTAAATGATAATTTTTATGTAAAGCATAAAGAGAAATAAAATAAAATATTTTTTTAAATACAATAACCAAGAGGAAATACTGTATATTATAATATTAAAAAGAATTTGTTTTAACAATATTTACTTTGTAGAGAATACTGTCCGTTTTGTTTACGAGAGCCTTCAATGCTTTTGCGGATGCGTCAGGTCTCCTTCGATTTCTTCAAAATAGGGGTGATATAGAGCGGATGTTTACTTTTTATCAGCATTAGTTTACTAGTAGCTGCGTTCTATTTGCGCTTTTCGAACTTGTTTCTAAAATTTGGGAAGGTTTTTCCAAAAATAAAATATTCCAAACACTGTACACAAGGAATTTTGGTCATGTATATTACATTATCATCTAAAAAACGTATATGAGAAATTTGATATTTCATTCAGGCATAGATCTAAATATTTCAAAAATTCTGAGTTTGAAGAACAGAATTTTTTTTTTTTTTGGAATGATAGAAAAGAATTTTACATTTTTTTTTTCTTTAATTATCTTTCTATTCTGTCAATTGTAAGTTAATAATTACTTTTCTTCGTGCATTTCATATTAAAATAGTAATAATTTAAAATAATAAAAATTATAACAACACTTTTGAAACCAAAATAACGTATTGTAATTTTAAGGGAAGGACAACGAATTTCTGTAAATGACGGAAACCGAAGAAAAGGGTTTTCTTGCCTAACAACAAAATGGCAGCCACTACTAATATTAACTACTAAGTCTAGTCCACAGCAGAGCATCTAGTTGCCTGACGACTTGTGTCTCTAACATCGCCAACGAAGACAAAGAAATTAGTCTTCGGAATCGCAGTGTTTAACTGGACTGCTTTATTTCAAATAGAACCCATTATTATAACTACGATTATCCTATTCCTGCAGCATCGTAGAAATA
>JAFIDM010127892.1:0-16064 GCA_023159025.1 Thereuonema tuberculata
AGAGCGACTGTTTTTAGCTGTCGTTAGTTGGATTGAAAAATAGCTCAGTGCAGTTGTGTGTTATTGGAAGTAATCAAAGGAAAATGAACCATCATCATAAGTCTTGGAAAAAAATTAAATTTAACAAAAAATTCTCATACTGTCATACGTTCTACAACTTACCGGACCAATATTTGTCGACGCTGCTCCAGTTGGAATTATGCTGAATCGTTAGTTTTAGAAACAGTTCTATTGTTCGATCGTCGTTCATGATCAGTCGGCCGCCTTCAGATTTACAAGCAACAATAGCGTTGCCAAAAGATTTCGTTTCTTCAATATAAGGGATGTAATACTTGCCCAGTCTCTCAACAGAACCTCTAGGCAACGATTTTAATTCCTCTGAAAAGATGTTATTGAATTAAATATCTACTAATTTCTAATTATAATTTAAAACAATATCATACTCTTTTCTTTTAAAGAATTTTAAGTTATATATTATTCGTTAAATTTCAGGTGTATAATAACGTTCAGATGAATTAAAATGTTCGTAATATTTAAAAAACACCGTTAAATGTGAGACTATCAAATTTCTGAGTGTCAAGTAACTACAAACAGAACATCTATACTTTGAACAACAAATACACTAGGAATTCGAAAAATACATCTTCAGAAATCGGTTAATTTTTATTTTTAATTTATAAACATGCCAAAGCAAATCCAAATCAACTAATAAAAACAAATTATTTGCTTGATTTTTTTACAAATACAGTTCCATTAGAGAAGTAATTTTCTCATCAATTCTATTTTATTCTATATGTTTGCAATTAAGTACAACATTTATAATTTATTTTAATGAAAGACAACATCATTTTTTTGGTCACCTGAAAATATATAATTGACAATATATTTTTTATTTCTTTTTTTATTTTTGTAGATTACATATGCTTTAATAATTCATCTTTTTATCTGTTTTTTTTTTAAATATTGAAATTCATCTATGATCTATTTTTAGATCCGTATCATTTTATTTATTATTATTTTGTTTTATCCTTATTATTTTATTTTATTATAATTCCTTACTATTTTATTATTTTTTATGATATGCAATTAATATGAAATTATCATATTCATAATATATGAGAGGATAATCTAAAGTAATTTTTTCTAATGTCTCTAACGTTGAAAATTACTTCTCTTTGATTGTTTTCGATTGCATTATATTGTGGTAATTTTGAGTTAATATGTAGTAAAGGAATTTTTGTGTAGAGTTACTGTTTCATATTTGATTAATAGTTTGTTCTGAAGTTGTCACTATTCTTATACTTTCAAGCGCAAATTAATTTTAGTAGTTTAATTTCATAAATTATTAATTTTTTTGAGGCTGTTATAAATGGTACTCATATATGCTACGTAAGATTATACTCGAAAAAGATATAATAAATGATCATTATAATTTTGATTAGCAAGAGATAATTAACATAATAAAATATTAAATCGTTTGGAAGTCTGAGTTAGGTAGTTATTCCATCCTAAAAGTTTTAATGTTATCTTGTTAAGTTTGTGTTACCTTTTGTGTTGTGGCTGTAAAACTACACCTCTAGTATTCTGAATTGGCTTTTTTCAATGCATTATTAATAATTTTGGTTTCATTAATTACTATCTTGTTATTATCTTGTCAATGAGATAACTTTTGGATATTTAATAATTCCATTATGAAGTTTTGTCTGTAATATGTAATATTTCTATATATTGCAGATGCAAAATTTTCATCACCATAAATAAGAATAAAATTGAATGTATCATTTAAGTACAATATAAAAACGAGCAAAACAGGCTAAAGCATAAATTTAAGGGCGATCCATAATAATAAAAAATTTAAAAATAATAATAAAAAAAGCAAGTACATTAATGTAAGGAATAATAACAAAAAATGAGGAAAAAAACATAAAAACGTTAGGAAAATAAGAAAAAAAATCCCACGCGGAAATTGAGAAAAAAAAACAACAACCCCGCAGTTCAACGGATTCGAACCGACAACCTTCAGCACATGAGTCCGAGACTTTACCCATCATTCTATAGCTGACCACTGAATTAACTTGATTCCAATTCTAACATTTAAGCTAATACCAGAAATCCAAAGAAAACAATGCCAAATATCTCGAACAGGTAGTTGACCTGGAAAATACCCTATTCCTATGTTGTTTGGGCTCTAACATGATGGTGATGTCCGTTTGTCGATCAGACCTTCCGTTTGGGGATTGTTAGGGGAGGACAGACATGGACGGACAGGACAATCGCAATAGCTACCGATTTTGGCCGCTATCACAATATATCCCAAATGTGTCGCTAAAAAAGTGAGCCCACATTTGAAACTGAAAAAAAAAGCGTTAAGAAAAATGCACAGCTGTCTCAGATTCCCATTTGACTCAAGGCGTGAATAATGTGTGATTTTTCTTAACCCTTTTCAGCGGCCCGTAGGTTACAGCTTGCCTGTAAAATTTGGTAATCGCTAATGGTTTTGTGTTGCTGAATTCACACTTTTTGCTGGATGTCACACTGTGTAGCGGCCAAACGGTTAGAGAAATTAGAATGGAACCTTCACCAATGTGTTCAACATCAAAAAGTAGGTGATCACGTTCAAAAAATCAGACCTGTAGGACCACACCCTGACCGATAGTTGGGAGGGGAGGGTCAAAATTGGTCGCTTCCAATAAAATCTTAAAATAAAAAACGATATTCTGTCTTTCATAAGACTTAACATTTTTCCAATTTTGTGACCAAACTACAAGAGATAGATTGATAAAATGTAGATCTTTTTAAAACAAACAAAATGCTATAAAAATCTTTCGAAAAAATATTTGGTTTCCAAGATGTCGCCTTTTAAAGGTTGTTTATAAAATTGCGCATATTATGGGGCCGCTTTGCTTTTGACACTGTCTAAAAGCGTTATTTCATGTTTTAATTTGTGCACGTTAAAACTATCTTGTTTTGCTGAACACCTTTTTAATTAATGTTGTTAATAAATGCATAAAATGAATACATGTTAAATAGTTCTTTACAATGTTTTAAAAGTAGATTAGAAATCAACTTAGCAAAATTAAGAAGTTATTATAAATGCTTTTCAAAGAAACGCTTAAGTTTAAATTTTCAAATTTTAAGCAAATTGAACGCAGCAATGTTATATAAAATGAGAGTTTTCAATTTTGTTATTTTCTAATATATGTGGTCCTGAATAATTTAAGCTTGTCTGGAAGAATTATTTCTGTTTTCATGGCACTTAATAGAAAAATTCTCAGGAATTTATCTTTATTTTTATTTTTTTTACAAAAAGCATTCCAAACTCAAGTAGAAGCTTAATCTTTTCTTTGTTCAGCTTCAATTTCAACTGTGTTTCGACAAGTTCTTAATAAATGCTGAAAAATCATCTAATGAAAATGAAAGTAAATTAATTTAGATTTTCATTGTTGTCCTCCTAAAGGATTCATGACAACACTTAACAAGATACTCATGTACAGTAGGATTCAATTCAGAAAGACTGCCTAATAAGGTCAAAACTGATCACTTAGGTTCGCCCGATAATCCTGACGCCAAACAAAGAAATGGCTTTCTCTGCAATGAGAGTTACTGTCAATACGCGACAGAAGACATTACAAAGCAAAACGTTACAATTTGGAATGTTTTTCAATATTTCCAGTCAGAGTGACGAAATATGTACTGGACAGAATGGCTATCGCAACAAATTTGTCCATTTACAAGGAAACTTCTTGAACCCTAAAAATTCAGATTTTAATGGAACTTTGCAGAATGAATCTATATATTGTGTTTATTAAATGAAATAATTATATATCTATGACCTTCGTTAATTAAGGTTACATCAAAACTCCATAGATGGCGTTACTTTACTTTCCTACCAAAAGGCCAGAGATGTCTTATAGCTCTCTGGGTTAATAACAAATCATTAGCGCCATCTGGCTTTTGAAAGGTAAAACGATCGATTTTTGAGGATTTTAAGGCCCATTTTATATAATTTCCACGACGATTTTGCAGCTAAGATTATTTCATTTAATAAACACAATATATAGATTCATTAAGCGAAGTTTAATTAAAATCTGAATTTATAAGGTTCGAGAGGTTTCCCTGTTAGAAGTTTAAAAAAATTGTCTTTTCGCATGAATCTGCTTATCCACTCCCCTAATGAAGCAGATTCGCGTAAAGTCACTGGTGGATGGATGACTCTGACTCTGTCTAAATATTGTTAAAGCCACTATCAGTGAAATTATTCGTGAGAATGAATATTCAACGTTTGGCATCGTTCATTCGAAGCTTCAGTCAAAGATTGAATTCAACGGACGCAAAATATCTGCAACGAATTCTGCACGTGAAACTGCAAGTAAATTTATATCAGGAAATTCTATATCGTCACGACACACCCAAACCAAGTTATTAAAACAATTATAAAATTACTTAAATAATAACAATAACAGAAAAAAGTAATCGTAACTTTAGAATATACAATAAATGAGAATGATTTCATTATATTTATAATATTCAGTTACGATTCTTAGCAATAGATGGCGCTATTACATCCCGGAAACATCAATCTTAAAGTAATTAATAGCTTTTCTTTAGTGGTTTCAATTGTAATTGATGGAAAATGAAGCCTGTACATATCCAAACTTTCACGCCTTTTTATCGATGGGAATCTGAGACGGCTGTTTCGTTCTTATTAGGTCTCTTCAGCCAGATTTACCCTCAAAGATAAGCTCAAGGGGTGAAGTTTGACTATGTGAGACTTCATTTTCCATCTTTTGATTACATTGCTGGACGTTAAACTTAATTATTTATGATTACATTATTCTCATAAGCTTCTTACTTTGTATTTAAAAGCCTTTGTACTCGAAAGTTTGAGATTCGGGTTTTTAAATCCTGTATTTATTACAGATATTTTTTATATGTTCTTTGTTTTTGGATCCACTTCCGATCGCAGGAGTGGCAACCATAACCTTTCAAGCCTTTCTGAGTTTATTATCGAGAGTAAATCTGGCTGAAGAGTCCTAATAATAACGAAACAGCTGTTCCAGATTCCCGTCGATGATAAGCTTAAAGCGTGAAAGTTTTGGCTGTGTGAGGCTCCATGTTCCATCCTTTGATTACATTGCTAAACGTTAATTATTTATACTTTATAATTTCTTTCATTTCAATTTTCACTAAATTCCTAGACACATAAACAGATTCATTGTATTTTTAAGCTGAAGAAAATCAAAACATCTGTAATCCCTTTAAGAATTACTTACACATAGTATTCTTTAAGTATTTGTTTTTTAGAAAGCCATCTGAAATCAGTTTACGTACTGTTAAATTTTGGCACTATAGGAACTAAAGTTTAGAATGGTAATTTTACTTAACTCTATTTGTGGTACACATAATAAACACAACAACAAACAGCACTAAGGAAATGTCGCTAGATAACTACAAGCTCTTCAATTACAGAGACGCTATACGCATTTGCTTTTAATTATAATAAAACACAATTTTCAACATTACATTTCTTATTTATCAGTCTTTAAATAAATGTTGCTTTCTCTTGTGTGTTTTTTTTCTAACAAATCAACAATGATATTTGTTTCATTCACTTACCTTCAGATAAGATTGTCCCATCTTTAGCCATTACATCTTGTACATCTTAGGAAAACAAAGAACAATTAGTTTCGTATACTTTACAAAATCCAATTTTTAAAAATTGAATAATTTTTGGTCTCTTGAACTAAACATAAAGGAACAAATAAAATTTAAAAGCAATTACCATCAAAGTTACATACGAACGGTAGCTGCTCTGTGCAGTCGCGTTCACTCCAATTGGATTTACTTATAACTCCACATTTCTTTGTATTCTCATTATCCTCGTTTTCCGACGTTCCTCCTAATGCAGGACCGCCAACAAGATTTCTTTTATGTCTTTTTCCAGACTTTTGTTTATTTTGTTTCATATTAACTGAAAATAAATTATGTTACTATTATTTTAATTAGTGTTTTTCTGAAATATTCATTTAAATGAAAGTCAAAAGAGCTTTTAATCATACATGTATTAAGAGGATAGTAGAGGGCTTTCTGAAAACCTCTCCAAATTAGTAATACTCGGCTTTTAATAATATGGGCTTTGTTAAAATGCTTAGCAATTAGATTCTTTTGTTGAATCAGCGAAATAAATTCATTCAGTAGAGTAATAATTGTATAATATTAATGTTGTTGTATTGCCGGTACGCACCGAAGTGCGAGCTTCGTATCCGAAGCATCCGTGTTCCAGGGAGCGCTCGTGTTCCCAAGATGGCAAACCCCTCGCAGACTCCCTAGAATTTCAAGGGAAAGATACTGGGGTGGTTTCCCGTGGCCTTCCCAAGGACGCCATTAAGTAATGACGTCAGACCAAAGAGAAAGTGAAGAAGAGGCTGGACAACACAGGAAAGGAAACTGAAACAGCCATGCCTCTGCCGGGATCGAACCCAGGTACTGGCGCACTGGCCGAGACCGCACGGCCGTAATATTAATATATGTTTGTAAGGTCGTTTCTTTCCCTGTTATCGCGAAATTCAGGCTTCTCGTTCATTAATAAGCTTTGGCAAGTCATGAGACATTCTTTCGCTTACGGTTAATAATTTCACTGTGATTGCTCGATGCAGCTTCAAACACTGCATTTATAATTTTGTTAGAAGATGACAAGCCACGAGTCCAGAATTCGTAGGAAAGTCAATTTACTTTCGAAGGGAAAAAATGTATATTGGACAATAGACAGCATCTATTGATTCATGGAAATAACTGACTAGATCTGATAAACACAAGAAGAATATCTATAAGTATCACAAGTTGACGCAACTGACTAGTCTAAAACATTCAATTACTTCTCGAATGTTCTAAATAAGTATAGAAAAAAGATAACAATTACAAAACGTAATTAAGAAATGAATTAAGTAATTAAGTAATGTAATTTAAATGAACTCTTACAAAAGAATAAAAGAAGAATGTGAATGTAATGTTTTTTAACTTTATTCTTCTTCAGCCCTTTTTATACCCATAGCCCCCCCCCCTTTTAGGGGTATTGGTCCCGCACTGACCAGATGGGTTGGGAAATATATTTTATATCTAGTATCAGATGTTATGGAACAGAGGGGATTTTCCAGGCCTTCCTCAGCAATCCATTAGGGAATGGCTTCAAACCGGAAGAGAAAGTGAAAAAGAGGCTGACAAACACAGGAAAAGAAATTAAATAAACATCCATGCCATCGCCAGTATTTGAACCTAGGTTGCGATGCATCAGCCTCGTGGGAGGCCATCGCCTAGACTACAAGGCTATCTCGTAACTGCAACAATAATCTATATTTTTTATTTAAATGTTTATGTTTTTAATTAAACAGGTTAATTTGAAATTTAATTTAATTAACTTAATAATTCTGTTCTATTCTGCTTCATTTTATTTTTGTTTGTACTTACAACGTCAATTTTCTTAAATTGCAAAACTTACATGTAAAGAACTGGTGATCTTTATCACGAAACTCTTCTGATATGAGACTGGTTTCTTTGCTTCCTTCTTCTTCCATAACTGCCAATTTTCCCCCAATATTGTAGCACTTTCTTTGTGCGTCCAGCCAATGTTCAGCATTAGTTAAATAAAAACGAACAACTTCGCTTGTTTTGCTACATATAGCAGGACATCCAATTTGGTCAGGATCTACATAGAATATACATCTTTAAATATAAAATAGGAAACATCGGATAAAAATAATCATCTAAGATAAAAACGGATGAAAAAAATTAATTTTCAAGTTATAAAACAAGTTTTGTAAATGAGACAATAGAAATTAAAAAATAAAAATTTATAGATTGTGACAGAACTCCCATGAACGTTACTACAAAGCTTAGAGTCCTTGTTGCTTTGTTTTTTCATTTCATTACGTTTTGAAGGTTGTTTTTTTCTATTAACATCGTTCAGTTAAGGATTTTCAGAATGCTGTAGTTCAAAAACTATAATAAACAAAATCGATTTTGAAAAAATTCAGCCAAAGAAAGTGTTTTAAAATATAAGAAAAAAAAGAATGGTTGCGTTTAGCAAAACTAATCTTTCATTGATTAATTGTAAGTTATATGAAGATGGAAAATTAATAAAGAAAAGAAAGCAAAGTTGGCATCTCTAATACCTTCCTTATAAAAGATAAACTTTTCATTTAGTTTCAGATTATATCAATATTATTTTTCTGTCATTGATAAGGTTTTGTTTTGTTTTTTTTACAAATGCCCGGGCTCGTAGCTTGATCAGCTTTCTTTAGGCCACAACTAGGGGGAGATACAATGCCTTTAACTGACGAATCGTTGCCCAGGGTACGCCAAGGGAGGCAGCGTCATGTGATACCCGCTGGAACGGACAGAAACAGAAGAAGAAAGAAACATCCATGCCACCACCGGGATTCAAACCAGGATACCGGCACACTATCCGCAACGGCAGACCGCCGTCTAGACCGCACGGCCATGCAGGCACGGCCAGTCATTTATTCATCAATTTCTTAATAACTATAGACCAGGAAAGAAATGAGCAAGTCTTTATCATCAACATAACCTTGAATTGTATATTACATATTCATTATTATTATATTTATAATAATAAGAAGATGAAGCAGAAAAGGATTGGACTTCCAATCATTTAGTGTTGTGTGCTGTTCTGTCAACTCATGAAGATACATTTTCTTCTCTTTACCTATAGCCGGGAAACAAATTGCATAAGCTTACCCAGTTTCTCTGCAAGTTCTCGAACTGTTGGACAAGGGTCCGATTTCAGTCCTTCAGCTTACCATCATTGATTGCTCTTTGTGGTCGAGATAGGTGTTCATTTGCGAGATTCATTTACAGGATTAGTTGTGTCGTCGGAAAAGAATTTCGCTAGCCAACGTTGTGCTGTGCATTTATTTTACTGTAACTTTCCCAAATGCTATTGTTATCTGGAGTCATTATATATGGAGTCCCACTTTAAATTCATATAGGAAAATGACTCAAAGTTAACTCTTATCCATCGTTTACTACCATGGACCATATCCCACTGGGAATTGATAACTCAAACCACTTGGTCACTACCTTACATGCAGCAGGTTTTCCGCTTTAAATTTCACAAGCGCCTTTTTGGGGACCTTTTAATCATACAAAATACATGCTAAATATAAGAGGGTTAGAAAACAGCCTTTCGGTATGAATATTCAATTTTATTTTTGACTTTAAATAAAATTTAATTAGTTGGAGTAAAAAGAAATTTATTTATTTATTATGATGTGCTTGAAAAGAAATTTAAGTAATCAGATATTATTTTATTAATGAAATAAATATTAGTCAATAGCGTGATTATGCAAATGAGTCAATCACGTTGTCTCAAGTGAGAAGTCAGTCAGGTGTGAGACGTGGAGATGAAAAGTAGACTTCAACCAGGAAAGTTGAACGGTGTATCCGTCGATAACGGGTGCGACCATTATGGTTACCCATAGGAGTGGAAATATCCCTGGAAATGCTAAGGAAGGAATAATACAAAAATGGAACTATCAGTAAGTTTACTACTTGAAGATTATTTCAAATACTTGGTGCCACACTTATACAAGCAGAAAGTAAGATTAATCGAACGATACGAGAAGATTTAAAGAACTATTAATTTAAACTTGAAGAAGTAATAATATTCGTTTTGGAAGAGTACATTCCGAAATTAGGTGAAGCCAAGTAGAGAGAAACTAAGAAACTTGTATTATTTAAATCCAGTTGGAACGATATATTCTGAGTCAGAATAAATCGAAGATAAATATATCTATAGACATTTTGAATCGAGTAATTAATAGGAAAAATTAAAAATATTTCGATTCCGAAGATTGTATTGGACCATTCGATTATTGAGAACAAAGGGAGAATTTTCCATATTGACTGTAGACGATTCTAAGAAGAATTGCGGGTATGAAGAATACATATTATTCAGTAAGGAGATTTTAATATGTTTGGATGAATTATTATTTGATACGGAACTAAGGAACGGAAAGGGAACAATAATCATTAGGAAGAATTGACAATTGCCAGAAGTCAAATTAGTTCGAGTGAATTAAGAAAACCTGAAACTAATCAGACGAATGATATTTGGAAAGAAGGATGAACACTTAATAATTAATGAAGATGTATGGATACTAAAACCTAGATCAGGTTAACGTTAAAAGAAGAGAAAGCTGTCGTTTTGGAAGACAACTATAAGAAGTGACGAAATAGGAAGAAAAGGGAATTGGAGCTAAATACTAAGAAGACATCTTTAAACGAAAGAAAAGTGTTAAGTGTTTTAGTGATAAATATAGTGCTTAATATTTCATAAAGTGATATAAGGAATTAATAATAAAAGCTTCAAAAGTTTGAAGTAGTGAAATTCAAATAGTGCGTTTGTGTTATGGTGGATAGCAGACCATTTCGAGCAGAAAGGTTAGAAGACATCAATGAGTAAGTACTTTGTTATTTATTATTTGAGATAGGATACAGGTGATATCTAACTAAAGCAGATTGCAAATATTGATTTAAATATCGAGAGATATAGCACACAGTTATCTAAGTGGAAATAATTAAGGAGAGATACATAAAAGCTATTTTAATAGATAAAGGGAATATTAGAAAGTTAAATAATATTCACATAGGTGAAAAGTCCAGCAATGATAAACTGATTTAGAATTATTTATATACTAGTACATACAAGTAATATAAAAGGATTAAGGTGTTATAAATAACATAAGAGAATAGTTCACATAAGGGAGAAATTATTTAATTATTAAAATAAGATTCTTTTGGTAAATATTGAATGTATACTTGTTTAACAAATGTTTGTTAATACATATTATTGATTATAGTTAATTAGAAATTGATATAATTTATTATAGGAAAGAGATTGAACCTATTGTAACTTATAATAAGAATTGATTGATAAAAGAAATTAATATTGAGATTTATATTATTGAATCATACAACTATTTGATAGATCATGTTAGAGCGTGCTGTCATATTTAAATAATTATCGCAACTCTCTGCTAAAGATAGTAGCAATTTCTGAAAAAAGTACCCTTATCTTGAAAGATATCGGCTTCACCTTTCATTTCCAACAACCTGATACTTAGCTAGAATTAGTTAATGCAAGGATGATTTAATTTAAGTAGTACTCTAATACTACGTAGAAAGGTAACAACATCAACTTATCACAATAATGATGCATCATGGGAAGATGATAAGGTCTTCTAAGAGTCTTGTTGTTGTTGTTTCCCGTTTAACGTTCCAAAGTTGCTTTTCTTAATCAATTCTGAATTAATGATGTCAATTATCACGAAAACGGAAGTAATGTAAATCGAATGGAAAACATTAATTTCTTAATAAGAAATATTAAAACGTAATTCTAAATACTGTAACAGTAATATAGAAAAGCTGATGAAGAATAATAAAAGAATGAACTATTAAAAAACTTTTCAGTTTTAGTGGGGGGGGGGTTTCTCCAAGTATTGTTGCCGTTTTTATGTTTATTCGAAGTAAATACTTACCATACAGTTCACAAATGAAGCCGATGTGGGAATCGCAACTGATGTCCATTAAATCTCGATTGCCATTGTTCGATATGGCAACGCAGTTTTTATCTTGACCACCATTTGGTTCATTACTACCCCACTTAATATCACCAGATGCTGCCGAGCCATCTTCATACACCCATTTACCCTCTTCTTGAATGTCATCGGTGCCTTTATAAATAAACATAGTAAAAAAAACATAAGAAAATTACTAAACCTTATTATTTCAATTACATTGAGATTTTTTAATAATCCACCTAAAATCGAACATTTGTAACATATTTCTAATTATATTAAACTTTAAATAAGCTCGAAGACATTAAAATGATAAATATTTTTATCCATAGAAGATTTCATCCAAATTAACAAAATAAAGAAAATTTTAATATAAAATTCTTTAAAAAAAATTTACTTATTGTTAAGCAATTGTAAATGAAGAAATTAAGAATCCTGTCAACTTACCAACACAGAATTCTTTCTCTTTCAGATCTTCATGAGCATTTATTACATCATCTACTAATTGTTTTATAGAATCTGATGTAATCTGTATCAATCGACCTGAAAGAGCATGACATATCTGTCGTGCATTCAAACAAGGTTCATCATCTTCGTAAAAATAATAAACCAGCTTATTTCCAGCTGCACAACCATTTGGACAATTGTGGGGGGCCTTGGAGCCTAGAAAGAATTGCAGTATTATGTTAAGAAATATCATTACAGCAACCTTGGTAATTTTAACAAAAACACTACTTTCAGAAAAATAAGCATACAGGCAATGTTAGTAAAATTATGGTTAATATAAAAAATTTCAGTCTAGCATTTTTCGTTAGGGAGAAAAAAATTCAGGGGTGAGGAAAAACTAATAAATGTCCACTAATAAAATAGGACGGTTTTCAGACAGTTTTCCGTTAGAAACACTTATGCATTGGAGACTATTTTGTTCACATTCATGTCTTAATTTAAAATGATTTTAAAATTTAGACTAATGACTGGTGGCGATTTTAGTTTAATGTGTTGAGACCTTAACTGAGATTGTTACACAAGAAAGACATTTTTTTTGTGAGGCAGAGATTGGAAAGTTATGCTTTCAAACCTTCAGAAGAATAATACATCTCGAGTTGATTCTATTCTGTTTTATTAAAAGCCTTTTATAATTATGAATAGTTCTGAAAACATATTCTACATACAATAGTAATTGTAAAGAATATATCTAGAGAAGGTAGCTCATGTGGTGAAGGCGTTTGTCTACATTCTTTAGTAGCAATTTCTATTCCTGGCCTAAGTTTTTTCGCGACCAATCGCTCATTTTTAAAAATGTTTTTTCTAGTATTATAGGTGGATGATAGTCGGACTGGCTTCCTGGCCTACTTTGGTCTGTTTGACCAAGCATCGATATGAACTCAGTGCGTCTCTAATGCTTAAAAAAGGATGTTTAATCTTTTTTTTTAAGGCCTGGAATAAGGAGATAATCTTTTGTAATCACTGATAATAATGATTACAAAGAAATGACAGAATAAAGAATGCATTCAAATAAAAATAAATTGTGTTTTGTGATGTGTAGAAGACCACAAGGACGAGCTCAATGAAGATCTCAATTCAGAATAATTTAAGCAAAATACAGAGATGAATTTCAGAGAAAATGAAGATGATGTCTTGTGGACGGATACAAAGGGTTATTAGAAAAAAATGACGATCTTTAATAGCATCAATGAAAGAGGAAATATATCTCTTTTATTTTTTTACTTAAGTCCAACCTTACATTTACTACAGTTATTTGATGTCACATATTTGTTATTTACCTTTATTGACCAGTAACAGCAACAGGAATAAAATGTTCAGTCTCTCTGCAAACTAAAATGAAAAAAAAATTCATTTGACATTCATATTATTAAAATTATGTCAGATTTCTTTTAATCTAAAAGATTAATCTTTTTTAATCTTTTTAATCTAAACAAAATGAAAACGATCGTAGCATAAAATGTTTCCAAAATAGACATTGATTTTTTAAAAAATCCCTTAAGAAGCAAATAGTTTTCATTTCAAAAAACTAAAAGGTACGTTTTTGTTAGATTCGTAAAAAAAGTTCCTAAATAAGAAAAAAAAATGAAGAGCTTTTTAAAACAAAAGATGTAATATAAACAAAATGAAATAGAAATAGCTAAAACTACTCCTCATCAACACAATCTTTGTGTGTAAAGGCCATTCAAGTAACGTTCCTAGTTTTTTGGATATTGGATCGTTTATATCTTACTGTATATAAGAAGATTTCTTTTTTAAAAAAGTTAATTTTTGAGATTGTGGTCAGAACTTCTCAAAAATTATGAACTGCAGTGGCCAGGAAGTCGATCGGTCACTGCAGTAAGTTTGTGTCTTGATGTAAGTTTGATGAAAGTTATACAGAAGAGGTAGATCTATGCTTTTTTCACTTACAACTTATTCGCTTGACAGTATTTTCACAAACTATTTTTAATCTTGTAAAATAAATCCCATTTTAGAAGAACAAAGCAGGAAATCGAATGGTAATGATAAATCCCTGAAGTGAAATGGAATTCGTATAATTACATGCTTTAAAAAAATAAAAAGATCCAGTTATCCGATAAGAAGATGATGATCTAATGGGGTGTAGAACATTACAATGTGTGTGGTCGGTTCGCACCGAAGTGCGAGCTTCGTTGCCGAAGCATCCGTGCTCCAGGGAGCGCTAGTGTTCCCAAGACGGCGAACCCCTAGCAGACTCCCTAGAATTACAAGGGAAAGATACTGGGGTGGTTTCCCGTGGCCTTCCCCAGGACGCCATTAAGGAATGACGTCAGACCGAAGAGAAAGTGAAGAAGAGGCTACAACACAGGAAAGGAAATTTTTGAAACATCCATGCTCGCTACCGGGATTTGAACCCGGGCGCTGGCACATTGATCTCACGACAGACCGACGCCTGAGACCGCTCGACCACACCAGCGCGGCAGAACATTACAATAATGGCTCCAAATTATCCACATGATCGACACGAAGTGGTAAACAGAAATTGGTTTGTCTCAAAGGTAAATACATTATTAGTTTTGATTTTGCCCGATATCTAAAAATACTACGAAATTTTTAAATATCCCGTAAGAAAGAGCAACATAGAATGTAAGCACGTAGTAGCTTTACTTTTGTACTACAACAGATAAATAAAAATGAGAAACTACAATTTTCAAGTTGTCTATTCGTCTTGCAAGTAATCTGGAAGTACTGTAAGTATTCTAAACTCAATTAGTTTCGAAAAACCCACTTCATATCTCATCGCTATTAGCAAATATAGAAAGTCGAATATCAGAATCACCGCCCACCCACCCAAGAAAAATTACAATATCTACTTATTGTAATTATTACTCCTATTATTAATATTAAACTTATTTTAATTACTAGTCTTAATTGTAATTATATCCATGATCACAGTTATATTTCCAATTCACTGGATAAAAAAATTAAATCTGTCGAAAGACTGATTTTTTTTTCCTAGGAAAAAGCGAAAATGAGAATAGGTATAGGGGAATATGAGCAGGTTGAAGTGTTATCTAGTATATCGGCAAGAGAGAATAGTATTTTTGGTGTTCAACAAATGGTATCACTTCTTCGTAGTCTCGGCCACCGTCCTATCAAGCGCTGTCACATGTCTAGTCACATTCCTTGCCGTGTATTCGCCAGTCTACGTTAAGTCAATAAAAATTCACTTTAAAAACGTAGTCTGATAGTTGTTAAAGTGTATTTTGCTGGGCTAAAATTATAAGTTGATAAATAAAATAAAAGGACACAATAGTCTTTTGAAATTGGGCTTTTCATTTCCATTAAAATTTTCATTTTAGTGAAGCTCCACCGCCCGGCAACACCTCATTTAGAACATGGCCCTGCGGAAATATGATCAAGGCCCATTTGGGAGAATACGAGCAACTATTTTTTAATGTAAAAAAAAAACACATTTTTCATTTTTATCAACTTAAAAACATTCAAAAATGCTCGTGATACACTGACAGTACTGACCTGCAAAATATTTATCTAAAAAATAAATAAATAAATTTAAAAATATGTATTCATTAATATCTGTAACACTAATGCATACTGACAACATACTGTATCTTAATGTAAATAGGCCCCACTGATATCATATGTAGAGGATATATAAAAAGTTTATCACCACTTTGGGTAATAAATAGTATAAAATGTAAGTTATATCTGTACATTAACTTTTCCAAGATACTTCAATATTAAAATAATATAAAACAATAAATATACACACCACTCGATCTTTCTTCAATATTTCAACCTTTTAATCAAAGGTTTTCATCAGGAATATAGTTACATCAATAAGAAAAGAATGAACAAATCGTTCTTCTTCTTCAACATAAAAAGAAAACAGAATAACAATCATGAAATTGAATATCATGTTGCCATTTTTTGAATACATTATAGTAGCTTAACTTACATGCATTGTAGCGATTGTTACTAACA
>JAFIDM010127893.1:0-16738 GCA_023159025.1 Thereuonema tuberculata
TTTGTGAAAAAATCGTTGAATATACTTTTAAGATAAAGCAAAAGAGCGAATTAATACACAAACCTTTTTTAATATTTTAAGTAATTATTGCATTCTAACTGGGATGATCTACTGTTCCTATCTCTAGTTAGAAGACACAGTGAACTCAATTTGATTTACTCGAAGTATCAACATCATTCATTTTTCCACAAGCAATTTCAAGTTGTCACCAGAATTCTTCTTTTGCATCTTTCTCATGAGTGTTTAGGTTTACAGTTTAAGATAAATATATAATTTTATGTTATGTAATATTATATTATCTACAATATCATCTACAATATACTGATCTTTGCAGAAATTAAAAATATTTAAGCTCCGATAGTTAGAAATAAAAACTGAAGCTAGACAATAGATGAAACCATCAAAGATGATTTCAATGGATAATTTTAAAAAAAAAGTTATGAATGAAGTAAACTTAAATGATAACGTTTATGTATCGAAACTTTTCCAAGTGAAACCATCTGCTGTGGCAGTACCTTCCTATGAATTAACTGGGTTGAATCTTTTAACATGGGCATAAGTCTAAATATTGGCATACGACAAAGATTAACATTCAGACTGCCGTAGGTATTTGCAAAACACTGGGTTATGAAAACGAAATAAAATTCTCACAGGAACAGGATAGGTAAAAATCAAAACTTAGAAAAGTCAGATGATAACATGAAAATTAAAATATAAAATAATTGGATTATGGCTTGAAATATTGCTGTCTTTTACAAAACAAAAGTATTTACAGAACAAAACAAGGGACGAGAGGACAATATCGAATCATCAAAAAAAACTAAAATGTGGGTTGAGGGCGGCGAAAGTGACATGAAAAGAAAAGAAAAATCAAAATTAAACAGTGACAGTTCCTACCCTAAAGTTTTTTATGATATAGAATAGTCCTAATTGTTTTTAAACTATTTACTGCTTCACAAAGGACTCTTAGTTTTTCAGTTATATTGTCAGTTCGTTCACATAAGTACTTTTAATGCGATATCTTATATAAGATATATTCAAAGACTTTTGCTCTTCTTTATCGTACATATTCTTTTTTATTTCTTTTGTTTTTTATATCTTTTTTTTATATTTTATAATTTATATCCTTTTTTATTTTCTTTTTTGTATTTATTTCTAGTTTCTTAAATATAAATTAAATAAAAAAAATAAAAATAAAAAAAGATAATCAAAAACGGAAAAACGGTGACAGCTATCATATCAAACCCAAAACTTCCTAAAAAAAGGATTTAATTCTTCTAGATAGGATCTGTTGGTTTCTAATCATTTAAGTTATCTTACGACAACTCAGGGTTAAATCCTTTTTTTAGGAAATTTTGAGTTTGATATGATAGCTGTCACCGTTTTTCCGTTTTTCTTTTTCTTTTTTTTATTTTCTTTTTTTTTTATATTTAAATTATATTGAAGAAACTTGAAATAAATACAAAAAATAAAGTAAAAAAGGATATAAAAAACAAAAGAAATAAAAAAAGAATATGTACGATAAAAAAGAGTCTTTGAATATTGCGTTTTTGTTTTTCGAAATTTTAGTTACGATTTTTAACACTGGTGCCACTGATGACGTTTTAAGACACGATTGGTTTGTGTCTCCATAGAAACTGTAATTTGAAAGTTGTATTGGCATTTTTCAAATTTCAGATTACTGTCCGGCTGTAGGAAAGATCCGTGTATTATGGACCCCCTAAGCAAGAATGCTCATAAACCATAAATTATTAATATAAAAAAATTTAATTTGTTGGCTGCTCAAAACAATTGTATAGCTGCATGGTTCAAATGTGGTAAAGTACTCCCGTAACTATTAATAATTTTCGGAAATATTTTTTTTTTATTTTCGTGTTGTCTTATTATTCAATCCCGGTAGCCGAGTGGGTAAGGGCGCTTGGCTGCGGGTTGGAGGTAGCGGGTTCGATTCCCGGCCTCGGCGGAGGACGGAATTTTTCCACGCTTCTTTCTCCTCCAAACGGGCCCTAGGGTCCACCCAGCCCTCTATAGAATGGGTACCGGGTTTCTTTCCCGGGAGTTAAAGGCGGGCGAGCGACGGACCGACCCCCCGTCCTCAACTTTTTCCCGTAGGTTCTGAACACTAGAGCCTACCCTCCAGCTGCATTGCGCGGTCCTCTGGGCCTGATCGCAACTTTAACTTTAACTAACTTATTATTCAATAACTTGAATGCTTCTCTATTTGGATGGTGCTGTAGTCGAGGACTAAATTATTAGATTTATGTGGGAGCAGTAGTAAGCAGAATTAAAAAAAAATAAGATATGTCAATGGACAGATTCTTACAACTAGATAATAATATAATAGACTATAATATAATTTAAGTCATAAACTAGGTTAATAGCTATTGGTTAGTCTTAGACTAGGTATAGCAATAATATAAACACACACAAAAAAAAAAAAATTTCGTGTTGGTGGTCCATATTACACATACGTTCGTGTAATATGGACCGAGGAAACCAAAAACAAAACATAACAAATTAATTAAAATAATTTTTACAAACAAACTTTCATTATAATGCAGTAAACAATAGTCATACTGTAGGCATGTGAAGTTTCATGATTTTATTTGGATTGGTTTATGAGATATGGTGATTTTAAAATTTGCCTCTCTTTATCCCCCTTATGGATCGAATTTTGAAAAATTTAAATCATAAAAATTGTACGACTTGAATTACATTAAGCAAGCCCTAATTTGTGCTTTTCGTTTAATATATTAAAAAAACAAGCTTCAGGCTCATAGTAATATGCTTAGCAACCTGTCTTCCATATCGCACAACAGCGCACTGTTCATATAACACGCATGGACGGAGCAACATTGTTTCCAATCACATATCGCTATGCAAAATGGCGCGCATAAAACACATGTCTGTATTGTGAAGAAAATAAGTACATTTGCTACTACTAACGTGAAAATTATATTAAAATTACCTAACAGCAGAAATTACTACATTCATTCTAACATACCTGTTACATCCATGATCATATAAAACGGAAAACACAATTTAAAACTCGTCCAAATGAAGGCACACCTGTAAAAGTCACCTCCTGCTTTGGATAACAATAATATTCACTTCAGGCAATGGGATGGTTCTGCCAACTAGTGGTAAACAGATAAATTTCAACAGGGTCCGTATTACACGATAGACCATAATATCCGGATCTCCTCTATATATATATATATATATATATATATATATATATTTAATACTATAATAATTTTCATTTACTGTTTTCTTTTTTGTTGTAAAAGTATAATAGGATGTCTATTAATGATATAAAATAAGTAATGGTGGAATGAAGAATCCCTAAAAGAGATATATCATTTTCCAGTAGATAAAAAACAAATGTACAATACATGACTGTCGTCGAATCAATTACGTTAGATCACTCTTAAAATTATTAACATTTTTGTTCACAAATAATTGAAGATAAGGTTTTCAAAAGAATTGCTTTTTAGATGATGATATTTTTACATTTTAAAAGCAAATTAAAATACTTTTATGGAAAAAATTTGTAATATAAAAATTAAATTAATTTTAATCATAGTGTGTATCCTGACATTTACTTTTTTGTTTTTAATTAACAACATAAGCAATTTCTTCTTATTTCCTTACAATATAATCTCTCTACTTTTCGTTTTATCATTACAATTAACTATGAGATGTCAGTTATAACAGTTGTAAAATATTGAGCGATTGAATGAACCTATTTTCGTAGTATTTTTTCATGCGATTGAAAATTTTAATTTTGAAAGTTTTGATTTTCTCTAAAATTATATTATATTATTATTCATTAATATTATTAATCTGGTTTTGATTTAGAATACCTGAAATAAAGCATCAAATAAAGAGGCAGCAAACCAAGCAATTATATATTTTAATAGAAAATTATAATTGTAATTATTTTAATTAATTATACACTTTAACTTTCTTTATTAAACAGCCTCTTAAATGCTTTAATAGGTTTTTTGAACTGATAAGTTTGTAAAAAAAAACAAAAAAAAACTTAATAACCAATGTAAAACTAGTAATCTAAACAAAATAAATAAGTAAAAGGATTAGAATTGATTTAAGTACTAAATGCTATAACCAAGTCAAAGTAATCTGTACTTATTACAAGATCATTTTTAATGTCTTATTTTTAGCCTATTTTAAATTTTCCCAAATTCAGACTCTGATCTTAGTTCAAAATTTTCTCACCCTACACCAGTTATAAAATCTATTGAAGCATTTAAGAGACTGTTTAATAAAGAAGTTCAGTGTCGTTTAGCAACAGGATATAGTAAAATAACTTTAAATTAATTATTTTTAGTTACAAAAACTATGCGACACTTTACAAAAATTTGATACCGGAAGATTACATTATGAATCATCCACCATTCACTGGTGGTAAGTATTTTTTATAATTTTTAAACAAAAGGAGCGGCTAAAATATTTGTAATTTAAGTGCCAATGTAGGAAAGCTTTATTAAAAAAATGTACTTCTGCTTCTTCTTAAGAATAGTGAATCAAAATGAGTAAATGGAAAGTAAGAAAGATGATGGACCAATAATTTTTTTTCCTTGAATATTTTTCGACTGAAAAGAAGGTTTGCAAGATATCTCGTAACATGTAATGAAGCTGATTACTTTTACCTTTTTCTTATATTTTGTGTGTCTGGTCATTCATTTTAATCGATTTTCACACAATAAGGTCATGAATGTTGGAAAGAAAGTACTTAAAGACTTCATAGTGTCCTACTTTAAAAGTACAAAACACGAACCGAAACGAGTTAAGGAACCAAGTTAGGTGACTTAAAGGTGAAAACATTCTTAAATGTATTACAATGTTTCATCAATCACGAGAAATAAAATGATAGTGTCCTGATAATAAAGCAGGATTATTTTTTTTTTGGTAATATGTAGAGAGAAACTCAATTACTAGATCGAAAACTATTATCAGACAACTTAGAACTAATAAAGTATGATTAGTGCACGACTCCAATTAAATTAGAGTTACATGACTACAAACTAGAGTTTTTAATGCGCAGTGGAATAACGTGCTGGATTAAAAAAACAACAACTTAAAATAAATAAATAAATTTATCAAAGATAATTAAAAAACTTCTTTCAAACAAAATTACTTAAGAATTTTATTATATTTAAATTTTTTTTTCCCTTTAAATCTTTTAACTTATTTCTTTACTAAACACAAAAATACAAGACAAGATATGTTCAAATACTATTTTCTCTTAAAAATATATCTTGGTCTTAAATTAATACAATAATTTTAAACTTCTAAGTATTGAAACTTAATAATTTTCTTTATATAATAATTGAAGTTATAATTACTAATGGTAAAATAAAACAATGGTAAATTAAAATTTAGTACTGGTATTAAAAAATTCAGGTTATAAGAGTTGAAAATAAAATTAAATTAATGCTCGACTACGAATTGAGTAGTATGTATTTGAGTCGATTAAATACGTGTAAGGAAAATGCACTGGAAAATATATTTAGAACTAAAATTAAGAACACTTTTCCTTCCTTATCCTTTTAAACAGAAAATGTCAATAAAATATAAAATTTAAGAAAACTTATCATCTTCCTTCTTGTAAACTACAACACTCAGAAGAATATGGAGAGAAGAGATTAAAATATAAAATTTACTCATTTTTTAAGATTAAATAAAATTGTAAATGATACTAGAATTAGATTGAATCCATGAAATTTAACTGCAACCGTCCCAATGGCCAAGTCAAAAAGCCAGAAATCTTAGGTCTATTCTTTCAGATGGAGATCACTTCGGTACTAATCAAGCAACATTTGACAATTTCCATCCAGTTCCGATCCATCAAAAACGGAGAGCATCCCGCTTCGGTAACGATTGTGATTCCTTCCTTCATTAATCTTTGTGTTTCTGATTACGATTTGGCTTCATAGATAGTCCAAAAATACTCGGAACGAGTAGCACAAGAGAGAAATACAAAACCCAATATCAGAGGTTGTGTTTAAGTAAAATTTAAAAAAAATAATTAATAATTCTAAAACTTTAGCACAGATTAAGTTGAAATCCTACCGGTAGTTTAAATTTTTCTTCTTTTATACTCGATAACTTCAATTTCTAAATTAAAGCTTCAACGCAAAAATTTATAATTAACTTATTAAGAAAAGAAATTATTCCATACAATATACATGTCTAATCGAAATCCTAATCTTACAGGATCTAATAAAAATCACGAGAAAATTCCGAAGCAGAACATTATGGGTCAAGCAAATTCCTCACAAAATCTCTTAAGTAATAATGCTTAACTTACATCACTTCCTTCCGGACGATAAATCAACCGTTTCCTCCTCGAAGAGAAAGTAACCCACAATGACTTCCTATTCAGAGACTGCAGTTCACCGTCTACTTCATTGGAGAAAAACAATGTCCACGATCAAACTCAAATTCTAGAACTCCAACCCTCCGCTTCCACTTCTATTTCCTATCAAGGCCATATTTCTATCAATTTTTCTATTCTAAAACACGCTTTATTTCCTTTGATTAATAAATATAGAGATCAAGAGAATAAACGGAAATATTCAGATATTGAGAAATATATCAGAGTGTTTCACTACTGAATTCAAAATATTAGAAAGAAGTTGGAAGAATTAAGCTATTTTAATATTCATAGTTGAAATTGTCAAAATTATTTGATTACTTTTCATTAAAAGGGCTCAAGTTAATATACTGTATATTTTCAACCAAATTTTATGATTAAATTCTCCGACGGAAAAGGCATAAAGCATTATTAATAAATTTGTTTTAATGTATGTAGAATTGCATAAAAACAATTCGTATTTAAATTCTAAGATCACATATAAAATTTTATTCGAAAGACAATGTTATGATATGGAAAGATTTTAAATCATTATTTCTGAAAGAGTTTCTATTTTTTAGAGATTAAGAGAAAATAAACAAATAAACATGTAACTAACTTAAGTTCAAATCTCTCATATGAATTAAACTTTATACATACATTTGCCAAAAGCTCTACGAGGAAAAAGAGGACTTTCTATGGTATTAAAGAAGAAAGATAAAAGCTGGAAACCACTGACTGAACGAATATTAAAATTCAATGTGCAAAGTTTGAAGTGCAGACTAATTGTGTATGGAACAAATGAAAATGACAACCTTACTAATATTAACCAGTTTTGTGATAAATTAGATGAGATATTAAGGAAAATCTGAAATGAAAAAGAAGTTCTTTTACTAGGAGATTTTAACGCTAGAAGAAAATGCTAATTTATTTGGAAAATACGGCAAAATATCAGGTATATCAAAGGAGAATGAATAATTGTGTATTGCCAAGAACATCATATAACGATAAATAAATATAGAGATTTTTAAAAATTCATCTGGCATGAAAAAGCAAGGTAAAAAAAAAAATTGATGAATATAAAGTTTAAAATCATTCAAAATCATCGAGTCCAAGCTTGGAAGACGTTTCTTAAAACTACACTTGAAAATAAACCCGAATTTAAGACGAGGGTTTAAAACGTCGTGTAAGTTTTCAGTTTATTTATTTGTTTTTAATGTTTCTATGTTCGTGCTTTTAATCTGTTGGCAATTTAAAAAAAAAAAAAAATCTTATTGACTACGAGATGACTGCCAATAATATAAGTAGATTGTTAGATATCAGATCGTTATAGAAGGTGTCAAACATCCAGTTCGAATCTGTGGCGTATATAGAATATATTTTCGGGGGGGAGGGCCCAAGATTAATATAATTAAGTAGACACCCCACGGAAACCTATCTGTTCAACCAAAAAAACAAAAAAACCAATGAAAACCTATCTGTTCAACCAAAAAAACAAAAAAAACAATGAAAACCTATCTGTTCAACCAAAAAAAAAAACGTGGGGAGGACATATCTTCATTATTTCGGCGGGGGGGGGGGCTTCGCCCCCCCCCCTTATATACGCCCCTGTTCGAATCATTATTTTATTAAATAGTGCTCCCACTTAAGAGAAAGAAGCAAAAGGGTAATGAACAACAGAATGACGTGGCAACTAGAGATAGAAGATATAACTTTTAAAGATAAAATATATGACACATTAAAAATGGACCTAGTGTTTATCAGTGCAAAGCATCATCTCCGAACAGCTGTTTCTCGGTAAACTGCTGATCATCAGCGGAGAGCAGACGCTATAAACCCCTAGGTCCGATTACGGAGGTAGGTTTTAGTTAAGGTGGGAAAAAGAATGGAACCTCCAAGCATAAATTAAAAAGCAAGAAAAACACATTAAAAAATAAAAGAAAAGAAATTCATGTGCCAGTCTCCACTGGTCTCAAATGAATTTTCTGTAAGCATCAAATTAATCGCCTAAAAATTATTTTTAATGTGTTTAATAATTTTTAGGTGATTAATTTGATGCAAAACAAAAAATTCATTTGAAGCCAGTGGAGACTGGCACATGAATTTCTTTTCTTTTACTTTTAATGTGTTTTTCTTGCTTTTTAATTTATGCTTGGAGGTTCCATTTTTTTTCCCACCTTTATAAAATATATGAGTATAGATAAAAGTATAGATAAAAGATATAACTTCAGCATATCAGTGCCCAATTCCATACAAAAAAATCATACAGAAAAAAATCAGGATACAAAATTTACCAAAATTCTGTTTTTATCAGAAGAATGGAAAAGCTTCATGTAAAAATTTCTTGTGATAGAATGACCCCAATGCAATCGAATTCAATCGAATCTACTAAAGAACGAAGTACTATGAGACTCAAAGGTATAGCGTATGAAGTTGTTATGAAGAGCATTAAACGTCTTAAAAACAGAAATGCTGCGCAAGGAGGAAGTATACTGGATGAGCTATTGAAGCAGGATACAATGAAGTTATTTAAAATAACAACAAAAATAATGCAGAATATTATTAACGACATAGATATAAGAACACCATTGGAAGATTGGATACATAGCATCGAAATATGTACATATTCAATTGCTTATTCAACTGTATTTGATTCCATTGAAATTCATTATGTAATTGTAAGTGAGATCAATGGAAGAAGTATTGAGTAATCACTGTAACAAGATATTCTGGTGAATACTTAACAAGATTTTTGGGCTGATTTATTTGAGGGTGTGTATAAGATCGTGAATCGGATGAACAGAGAATATTTTTTCCAGGACGATCATGTAATCGTCGTGAATTATCCTAAATGTTTCAAAAAAATTGAAAGAGGAAGAGAATTAATATTGATGCTCCTGATAAAGCAAGGCTTATAACAGCGTCTCTCTCTTATGTATTTGTAGAAAAACTAATTAAATTCAAACTAATTAAATTCAAACTAATTAAATTCAAGCATCATTGAAACAAATTATCCTTCAATACAGTTTTTTATCCTTCATTTTTTTTAGCTAACAATAACTTTTGCAATTAATAAATTGGCATCATCAAGTTTAAAAAAAAGGAGCGCATGCGGGAAGTTAGCAACACTCTCAGAATTACGGTCCGTGAAATATAGAACTTCTAAAAAGAAAAACATGTTACAAAAGTACAGTAGTTATACAGGATTAGTGAGGACAACATACATGACAACTGCGAAATAAGTGAATGCTGTAAACTTAAAATTAACTGTATGACATGTAGTAGAATACTAAAACAAGAAGAACTTAGATGTCAGAGAGTGCGAGATGGAATAACATTGGTCATGTGCTGGACTAAAAGATCAAGTTAATACCCTAACCCCAAGCAGAAAGAAAAATATCAAGTATTCATTGTGTAATAATGTGACAATAAGGAGAAATAGACCAACAAATGAATACGAAAAGAAGGAAAATAAGGAAACCACAAAGCAAGATCAATTAGAAGATTTATCAGGAAAGTCAATAACCCCAAAAGAAATGGCATCAACCCAGGCGATTCCTACCTTGAAATTAGAATTATTCTTATTAAGAGAAATTACAGAATTAAAGGAAGCAATGGTATTTAACAATAAACATTATGAAGAGATCCTAGAGAATTTAGAGAAAATCAGAAAAACAAGAAGAGTATGTTAAACAAATATTCAAAACAAGTAGAGGATAATCAATTACCCAGAACTGAAATAAGTGACTTATAAACCCAGATAGAAAATTTTGAAAATCATATTAGAAAAAAAGAATATATTAATTATAGGAGTTGAAGAATGAAAAAATGAGGACTTAAGAGAAATAATAACAACAATTGCAAAATTACTTCCAATAGAGAATCACTGGGAGAACATTGATAACTTTCATAGATACAACAAGACAAAAAAAACAAATGGTAGATCAATAATTATTAGATTTACTAATCAAAAAGCTAAAGTTACATTGAGAAATTGAAAAAAAAAAGAAAATTTTGGATAATAATGATATATTCAGTAATTCAAATAAAAATAAAATATATATCACTGAAAATTTGTCAAAGAAAAGCAAAGAATTATTGTGGAAATCTAAGAATGTAGCAAGAGAAAACAATATAAATTTACAAAAAATCAAAACATTTTTATAAGAAAAAATGAAAAATCACAAATTAAAAAAAATATTCATTATGCGACTTAGATATAATAATAATAATAAAAAAAGTTGAAATGAAATTAAACAAGAGAATTAGAATCAATAGAATTAGAATCACATATTATAAAAATAAGATGTACTTCTATGGTGGAAAATATTTTTTTTCTAAACATAAGAAGTATGAAATCAAATTTATAACCATCTCTTAGCACACATCCGTAATTATTTAGAAAATATTGACATAATGATAATAGTTGAAGCAAATATAAAAGAGGATGAACTTAAATATTTTCGGATTCGGATTTTCTAAAATATCAAAATTAAGAATAAATACTAGAGGAGGTGAATTTATTATACAATATAACAATAATTATTTCTTATATGAAATTGTAAATGATTCTGTAACGTATGAAAACGTTTCATGTAAAATTTCAATTAAAAAAGTAATTAATAAAAATGACAAAAAAATGAATGAAATAATGGTAATAGTTATGTATAAACCCCCATACAGAAATAAATTATTATTTATAGAAGAATTAAATAAAAATATAATACATAGTAAGCATAATAATATACTAATAGATGAAATGAATATGGATATAAATGACTCAAAATTAAACCCAACTCCTATTTATTTATTTGGAAACTTTTAATTCACTTGGTTTTAAAAACTATAGTTACGTTTCCCGTAGTAAAGTTAAACGAATACATCTATAACCTGCATATGTTTATATAATTGTTTAATAAAAACAAAGTGTTTAAATATTAAAAATCATATTATTAAGTGGAACATCTCTCTAATCAATATTCTCTTCTTCTCAAATTATCAGAAAACAATCAAAATAAAATAACTGCAATGAAAGACAAGTCAAAAATTTTATGGAAATATAATTAACAAAACAAATATTTGCGTAGAAAATAACAAAAATAACAGAAGATATAAAAAATGAAAAATGGGATAATCCTAATAACCCATTAATAAATTGAACAATATCGTAAAGAATATGAAAAAGATACAACAATAAAATTGTGAAGACAAATTAAATCATAAATTAAAAAAAAAATATCTCGAAGCATCCTTGGTAAAAAATAGTATAATAAATAATAGAAAAACAAAT
This sequence comes from Thereuonema tuberculata, assembly GCA_023159025.1. Lineage (NCBI taxonomy): Eukaryota > Metazoa > Arthropoda > Chilopoda > Scutigeromorpha > Scutigeridae > Thereuonema > Thereuonema tuberculata. Next base: position 11,670 of record JAFIDM010127893.1, read on the forward strand.
TATTTTTAAAACAAAAATAATAAAACTAATAGAAACTATGAACTGCTTATAAAAAAAAGAGATCGTTGTTCTTTCAACGATTGATTGAAACTAGGAAAAATACATTTCAATATTTTATAGATTCTTTTTCCTTCTAAATTTTTATGATCTTCATTATTTAAATAAATCCAGCTTTCAATTTTATAATGTATTACAGAATCAACTAGTGATTTATACATTAATACTGTATATTTTGTTGGAAAAATGTTTGTTATTTGTTGAAACATATATACATGTGTATTTAATTTTTTAATATATAGATACAGTGATCATTCCATATAAAAATTGTTATTTATTATTAAAGCTAAAGAGTTTATTTTATTTACAGTATTAATTTGATCACATCCACAATTTAGATTTTCATAGTTGTCAGTTTTTACACAATTATGATCATGTTTAATTTTAATAATAGAAATAATTTATGTTCTTTTATTTTTCGTTTTGATTATTATTACTTTAGTTTTTGCTTTGTTTAAAATTAATTTATTTTCATGTGACCATTTAATTAATTCATTTAAATATTGTTGTGTTCTATTAGTAGCTTCTTCTTGATTTTTATCGTGATACAAAAGAATAATATCAATAGCGTAGGTATAGATTTCAGAAAATTTAAATTATTTGTTAAACATAGAATTTGTATATACTGTATAAAGAATAACAAAAAACCAAAATTTGATCCTTGTGATATACCAAATTTATTATAATTTAATTTTCCAAAATTATAATTTAAATTAATTCTATATTTTCTATTCAATAAATAATTTCTAATTAGGGTATTTATATCAACTCATTATCAATGCTTTCTAATTTTGTCAATAAAATTTTATGCTTTATGTAATCAATGGCTATTTCGTAGTCAATAAAAATGACAAAGTTTATTTATTCTATATTAAGATTATTATTTATTTTTTTTATTTACTGCATTTATTAAATTTGTAGTATTTTTTTTGTTTTTGATATAGAAATTGATTTTGGTTTATAGTTTTATTTTTATGTAAAAAAAAACAAAAATTTCTTCTGCAGTATATTTTTCTACCATTTTCCAAACATTAGAAAGAATTGATATTGATAATTCAAAACTTCTTTAATATTTCTAAGTAATATGTTGTATAGAAATCCAGTCCACATTCCTTTTAATATCTTCTAAAAATACACATTATTTCCTTTCCTTAAACTGGAAACTTCAAGAGATATTGAAATTTATATTTGTCTGTACTTTTCATATACTTGAAGGCTATCTGATTTATGAATGGGTGTAATATATGCAATCTTTCATGCGTTTACCAGTTCTATAAATTACTTTAAAAAATTCAATCCCACCCAAAACATTTCATGTAAAATAAGTTGCCAAGACTTACACGCTCATAATGCTTTCACTGGTAAAAAGATATGAGATCTCATGTAAAGCCAAGCCCCTAACTCTACAAGGCCTAACTCTAAAAACCCTATATCTTGGTCAGAAAGTATCGCTGGGCCGTTTCATGGAACTATTTCATCCCACCCAAAACATTTCATGTAAAATACGTTGCCAAGATGCTCATAACGCTTTCACTGTTAAAAAGTTATCAGATCTCATGTAGAGCCAAGCCCCACATTCTACATGCCTAACTCTAAAAACCCTAATATCTTGGTCAAAAAGTATGCCTTGGCATACTCCATATCCTTTACATAACTCCATGGGATTGTCTGTGCGACAGCCACGAAACGGCCAAGAACAGCAAAGTGAAATAAAGAAAAAATTCAAAATTTTATTTCCAAAACAGTTTTGTATATATATATATATATTAATAATTAAAAACATTTTTTAAATTTAAAAAGTAAGATTAAAAATGTAATTGTGCAAATGAACTCTAATGAAACAAGAAATATTTGGTCTAAAATAATTGTATATAACAATCCCAAAATAATTAGGGTCTCAAAAATAAAAATAGAATATTGTACAAAATCTTTATGCAACTAACCAAAGATATCTTAAAAAATAGATAAAATAAAATTATTGAAAATAAAAATTATATGGAAGTTAATGGACGGAAAAATAAAATGCAATTTTTAGATTACAGTAAATGTGATTTTCACTTAAAAAATTTTTTAATAAACAATGAAAAATTACAAAATATGGAAATAAATCATGAATAGAAATTTTAATTATGTCAATGTAATGAATTTTATAAATATATATCAAATATACATAAATCAATACAATATATATATATATATATATATATATATTTATAATATTTAAAATTATCATATTATGATACTTTCTTAAAATTCTATTCTTAACTCTCTCTTTCATATGTAGATATATTATGAAATTATTTCAAGTATAATTTTTGTAATTCAACCTTTAATTATATTGTGCATTATTATAATTTAAAAGCGGACCCTGCCATAGCGCGGGACTGACGCTAGGAAGAAGAAGAATCTGTAATATTATTGTATAATAATATATATGAATTACTACTGAGCACCTAATAGTTTGTTGTATATACTTAGTAGAAAAAAGAAAAAAAGACAGAAAAAAAGGATGAAAAGTGGAATAATATTTTTTTTCTAATTCCGATTTCTACTTTTACTTAGGAAAAGCAACGCATGTGTCCCTTGGTTTTGATATTTTGCATATCAATCGAATTAGTGTAATAGATCAGGTAGGTTATTTTAGCGACTAATTTGATTAAATTAGAAATTTTGGGAAATTATATTTGGTCAATTAAAAGTTTTGCAAAATTAAATTAAATATTGAAAAAAAATTTTCGACCCTGATTTTATCAATTTAATCAATTTTTTTTTCAATAAATAATTTTATTTCATTTTTCAATCTCACATTTTCCGTAAGCCGCCTCAATTTCTTAGTATCTAAAATAAGAATAAAAATTTAAAGCAAAATTATAACCAGTTCATAAAGTTAATATAATTAACTTATTTGTAGTTAATAATTACATTTTAAGGCTCTTAGTGATTTATTGTCAAACACCAATTACGGCTTGAAACGCTGTTCAGCATCTAAAATCTGCTTCCTTTTTTATAATTGAGAATTGCGTAAAATGTATTTGATTGTTTGGTTTCTGCAGTGCCGCAGCAAGAATGGTTGGAGTGTTGCCCCGCACTTGATACGAAAGGAAGCGCCATCGCAAAATTATCTTTGTAACCTTTTGTATGTTTTAATAACTTTCTGTTTAATAAACAAAGCAATTCGTATAAAACCTCCTTACAATCTCTGACCAAAAAAAAGATTCCCACAAAAAACAAAAAAAAACAACGAAAATTAGTGTGATCGTGATGATACACGACATATGCAAAGAGGATTGAAAGAAAATGTGCCACAACACTGTGAGAGCAATGCAGCTGTTTATTTTAAAACAACGGCCACAGAATCGGTACATGTTAGCCTATTTTGGGGCCGCTACTTGTGGCGATACATCCGGATATACGGTGTGGCATTGACGAATACAAACGTCTAATGGTATCCTGTGGACGTTTCATCTAAATGTCTTGAAGTTGCTGGTCTACTTCGTCCACATTGCTGGATGACTGTAATCTCCGTCCCAATACGTCCCAGACATGTTTAATAGGTGATAGGTCTGCTGATCTGGCAGGCGAAGGAAGTGTCGGAACACGACGTAGACACTATATACTGATATTCACCTTAAGAGGTGTGACATTATCGTGCTGAAAAAGGCTCTTGGACAACCTCACAGAATAGGCAAAACGACAGGTCGTAGGATGTCCAGTACTTAAACTATGCTGTCACAGTACTCGGGAGGAAACTAAGGCTGGCCGGATATCATACGCAATGGCTCCCCAAACTAGAACGCTAGGTGTTACGGCCTTGTCCTGCTCCATAAATTAGGTGAGGAGACACACTGATATGGTCGTCTCCAGATTTGTATTCGCCGGTCGTCGGCTCCAAGTGAGAACCTAGATTCATTACTAAGCCCTATATTGCATCAATGATGTACATTCCGCGCTGCTTTGAAGCGACACTATTGCAGGTGGTGATGGCGTTGCTGCGAGGTCAGTGGTAGCCAGCATCGCAATCCAGCCTGTGTCAGACTTCTGTAAGGTTCGTAGTGACACAACAGGTTGTGGAGATGCTATTAACTCTCCCCTTGTTGTCACCCAGAGAAATTGTTGGTGTCCTGAGAGCAGATCCCACTACCCTACGGATGTGTCTGGTAGTGTTTCTCTCAGCAGACCACTGCCCTCTTTACATGTATGTGTGGTTGCCGTACCCTTGCTGTCAACAATGTCGCATTGTGGCATCACCACGACCCAAGAGACGGGCGTTCTAACAATATGTCCAATCTGACTACGATATAAATACACTATGATACACCCTCTGCAAATTCATTACGTTGATGATATGATTGTCGGATGATGTGTCATGGCATCCTCAGCGGCTATAAAACTGCATCCAACCACAAAAACGTTCGGAAGTACTGAAACAAGAGAGAAACGCTACTTATAAGCATTCCAGAAAGCTCGGTTCAAATGCGGCGTTCCGCCGTCCTCTGCTTTCATTGGCTGCGATTGTTTTTACACTTTTCATGTTTAGCCATGAGGTATTTGTATGTTAAGTCTTGCAGTTGTTCCACAATATTCTGCGATGCATCATTCTTTTTATAGTAAAATGTATATCCATTGATTTATTTATGTAAATTACTTGTTCGTAACATAATAAATGGAAAAAGAAGCACAGTCAAAACTAATGCTTATCAGAGGCCAATTAAAATTGCTTCTGCATTAGATTTCTTCAGAAGAAAAAATGATAAAATTCTGCAAAACGTTACATAAGCATTCAATCAATTATGTTGTTTTTTAGTCTTTGAATAACATCTACTTATTCCAATAAATTGATGAATTTATTGCCATTGTTAATTAATTAAAGGGATATTACAATTAATAAAAAGAAGTTTATATTTTACTAGTGGTGAAGTATTTGGACAGTAATCCTTACTATAAAACGAAAATAAAAGAAACAAAAACAATTAAACAAGAAATAGAACTAAAATTATTGATAATCAACTGCA
>JAFIDM010127894.1:3632-16736 GCA_023159025.1 Thereuonema tuberculata
TTAGACATTTACAGCTGTATTATTCATTTTTGTAGATATATATTTATATATATATATATAGCTATTTTTAATCGAGAAATATTCCTTTTTTCTGTTTTTTCGTTTTTAATTTCAATCTTTTTTCCAATTCGACTTTTTTAATTTGGAATAAATGGGTATTTTGTTTTTTTCCCGTTTAGCCATTGAAAAGGGTATAAATAGGTCGCATCTCAGAGAGGGAATTTTTTTTATCAGGGCTTGACTCAAAAAATGAGTAATGCAGTTTTTCCAAGGTTTAATGCTATATGCAGGGCCATCGCGTGATTTGTTGGTCCCGGGGCAGGATATCGTCAGGCACCCCCTCAATCTCCAATTCAACAACCCAAAAAAAACGGCATCTCCAATTCAACAACCAAAAAAAAAAAAACGGAATCTCCTGTTGCCGTTACCGTGGCGCCCTAGGCAAGATTTCATCAGGCGCCCCCTCAATCTCCAATTCAACAACCAAAAAAAAACCGGAATCTCCTGTTGCCGTTACCACAGCGCCCTAGGCAAGATTTCAACAGGCGCCCCCTCAATCTCCAATTCAACAACCAAAGAAAAACGGAATCTCCTTTTGCCGTTGCCGTGACGCCCAGGGCGATCGCCCCGGTCGCCCTGCCCTTATTATTAAGAACATACAAAATCAAATATTTTATTAAAAAATATTAATTAATAATTTAATTATTCTTCATATTTTATCAGCTGAAGATTTCGATTCTTCTCCTCCACTGCCTTTCCGTAGTAAAACCCTATTAATAATAAAAACTTTTTTATTAAGTTTTTTCACCATATGTTCTTAATTAAAAACCTTACAAAACATTCACAATTTCCATGGATGTAACATGATAAAAACCTTTTTTAAAAATTTATAAATTAATTTATAAGAAAAAAAGAAAAAATATTTTTAAATTTTTTATTTTCATAAAGTATTATTCTCAATTATTGAATTTTGAAATGAATAAATAACTTAATTTACCTAAAAATAATTTATTTTATTACCAACAAATGGTGGATTTAAATCCATAATCTTCTGGCACTATAAAGGGAGGTAAATTAATGTTTTAGTAAAAGACAAGTCGACTGCAAAATTTTTCATTACGATTTGAAATAAAACAAAAAATATTACGCAGGCGTTTTTGTTGGAAGGGCAGTGTTTCTCATGATATTTCTGCATATGTAATTCAATAAAATGTCGTGCATTGTAGATACATCTCGTAATTTGAATGTTAGGGAATTTTTTTTCGAATTGCTGCGGAAAAAAAGAAAAGCAAAAAAAATAAGCATCGTTATGCATAAGGTATGCAAAATGTTTTATTATGTTTGATGTATTTTAAAAAATAAAAACTTACTTTTTGACATTTCACCAAATGATGCTGGTACCGTAGACCGGAATTTATAATGTGACTCGGGTTAAATGGACATTTTTCCATATGATTTAACCATGGTGGATTTGCAGATGGATTCATCTGTTTTTTCAAAAAAAATCATTTGAGTTAATCAATCAGAGTAGCGTTTATATATTGTTTCTTCATTCTTGTTTTATTTATTTTTTAACTATTAACCTGAAAAAAAGAACGATTGTTAATCTGTAGAGAAAAAAAAAGATGAATGTCGACTAGGAAATAAATTTTTTCAACCAATGAGCTTTATGAAATAAATTTCCAACCAATGAATGTTTTTTTACTCGATTAAAGACAGCCAATCATAGATCTCTGCGAAACATTCAAAAAAAGTAAATTGGGTAAGATATATCGGAAGCGCAGTGGAGCCTCAAAGGATAAAACAAACAATGAAAAACTCACCAATGCATTAAAAAAAATTAATTGAGGCCTGTACATTGATGGCACATGAATTTTCTCACTAATGGTTCATTGGTGAGTTTTTCATTGTTTGTTTTATCCTTTGAGGCACCACTGCGCTTCCGATATATCATTAACCAGCCTCAGTGCAAGACCTTGTTATTTACAGTGACTACTCCTGGTTGATGATCGCCAACGAGCATGAAACAGCTGTTCAAGGATGTCACTTGTAAATAATTTGGTCTCATCCATTGTTATTATAAGATATGTTTCCCTTTCCAGTAATCTCCTGCAAATTTTTTAGTGCCAACGAAATTTATAAAGAAAAAAATATATTAATGAATATAACAAACAAAAAATAATAACACATTAATAATTTCCGAAAAGTAAAACATTTAAAAATGTATAAAAAATGATAAAATCGAGTCTCCGTTGGGATTTCTTATTTAAAAAATAAAAAATTAAACCTATACTTTCCTTAGGAAAAGAATAAAATTAAAAATACCATAAAGAAAATTATTGTGTTTATTTGCTATAATGTAAATCTCAGTTAACATCAGATATTTTAAACCTATTTGTTTTACTGAAGAACTCCTTTTTTTAAAATATTCAACAAAAACTTTTTTCTCGTATATTAGCGTATGATTATAGGGATAAATCGCTATACAAGCACCGTTCCTGTACCTTATCAAATTAAATTTGATTTGAAATCGTTTTCAAATTTTTAGTAGCGCTTTTCAAAAAGGTTAGTGTGGAATTTGAAAACCGAAATAGCGATGTAGCATATAAAAATTATGTTTTTTTTAAAAAAATGAGCATAGAAATAGTCATAACCAGAAAGCGCTACTACAATTTGAAACCGAAATATAACTCGACATCTTTACCACGAATTTGCGCCGCACCTAAAAGCGAAACCATTACATTGCCAACAATTGAATTATCAATCAGATCAGAATAGATTTTAAATACTATGAAACCCAATCGTTCAAGTCAATGATCGAACTAACTACTCTTTGAAAGAATTCCGTCTCACCGAAAAAAACCCCAAAAGTTCAGATAGTTTGAGAGTTAAAATTACTTTAAAAATTGTTTGCTATTAAAGAGTAAATCAAAGGTTGATATTATTGTAGGTGAATTGAATTTGTGTTCTCTCCTCTTCGTAACAAAAGCAAACCTTAACACGAAAATATAAAAATTGAAACATTACTAAAAAAAAAGTTTGGATTTCGTTTTTTTTTTGGAAGAATTACGTATAAAAATTGTATTCCCAATTAAAAAACCTCATAAACCAATCTCCTTTCTCTACCACTTGAGGTAAAAAAAGAAACGAAAACGAAAAAAAAGAATTAAACAATAAAAAGACAGAAAAAAAAGCAATATTATTTTTGGATTTTTGTGAATAGAATAACCATCATGAATTATATTGCAAGTTTTATAAAAAATATAATGGAATCATGCTTTTTCTTTCTTTTTTTATAATTTTTTATAGTTGAGAAATAACAATAATGTGTATGCCAATAATAATATCAATGTATACACACTGAAGTTAATTCAAAGTCGATTCAAAATTAAAGATAAACACATAAGACGTGTAATAGAAGGAAGTTTGTACAAACAAAAGCTATCCATACATTAACAAGGACAAAGGTTATGCAGTTAATAGTAACACTCAACCCAAAAGTTCAGATAGTTTGCAAGTTAAAATTATTTTAAAAATAGTTTTCTATTTCAAGAGTAAATCAAAGGTTGATATTATTGTAGGTGAATTGAATTTGTGTTCTCGCCTCTTCATAACGAAAGCGAACCGCTCATCGAAAGTGGGTATTTGTTTTTTTAGGTCAAAGCATTAAGCCTTGGAAAAACTGCATTATTCATTTTTTAAGCCAAGCCCTGATAAAAAAAAAATCCCTAAGGTCCCTTCCTCTCTGAGACGCGACCTATTTATACCCTTTTCAATGGCTAAACGGGAAAAAAACAAAATATCCATTTATTCCAAATTAAAAAAGTCGAATTGAAAAAAAAGGATGAAATTAAAAACGAAAAAAACAGAAAAAAGGAATATTTCTCGATTAAAAAATAGATATATATACAGAGGATTGTTTACAATCTATGGTAACGATTTGCATGGCGCGTGAGGACGCAACCAATCACAGTAGGTATGCAAATTTATGCAAACGTACAGGTGAGTACTTAAAGATTAGTGTGGAGGGGTGCGGGTTAGTTTGTTCGGATAAATGCCGCCGAAAGTGTCACAGTTTTGGGAAGGGTACGTTACAGCCCTTTCCGACGCGAAATTTAGTTATTCTGCAATAATTACGGCATGTAGAAAAAGAGGTTTCACCATTTCGAAGAAAGGAGTTCATAATGTGTTGGCTGGTGTTGGTTTGGCCCGTACAGGACAGATTTCGGGGACTGAAAAGCAAGCAAATCCAAGGACATCTATTAGTCGCACAAAGACTGTCATTCAGAAAGTCAAGAAAATGGTGACGGGGAACAATCCAGCGACCCAAAGGACCATTGGTGCGAAGGTAGGAACATCTCTTCGTACCGTAAACAAGATTATCCATAAAGATTTGGGACTTCAAAAGAGACATAAAAGCAAGGTTCACAAGCTCTTACCAAAGCACATTACAGAACGTAAGACAAATTGCAGAAAACTGTATGAACGATATATCGCTTGGGATAAATTGAAAGTATGTGGCCACATTAGACGAAGCATATGTTTATCTGTCCGACTACAATAAACCAAGGGCGATTTTCTATCGCCCAGTGGGAGACAAATCGTTTCCAAATTGATACAGAGAATGTCGTTTTCGAAGGGATTCATGATCGTTGCGGGTTATTCCTATCAAGGAAAGCTACAGATACGGAGGGTGGCTCAAAATGTAAAGGTGAATTCTGCGTTCTGTAAGGATCACGTACTGACAGCAATTTATACACAGGAACTACCTGCTCTTTACGGAAACGACGTTTCCAAGGTCCGTCTCTACCAAGACAAGGCGTCCAGCCATACGTGCAAATCGATCCAGAATTTTCTGACACGAATAGCAAACCGGAATCCAGGCTATACCGTTTACCGAGATACCAGTGAAATCTCCAGACGCATCGCCCATGGATTTTTGCGCATTTGGACTATTAAAACGAGCCTTGGGAAGACGACGTCCTCGTTCATTGGATGCACTCTGGAAATATTGTCAGCAGGAGTGGCAACGTATAAGTCTTCCCGTTCTTCGCAGTAGTCTCCTGCAATGGAAACTGCGCTGCAGAGCGATAGCAGTATCTCATGGCCATCAAATAGAGCATGATCGTTGGTGGAGAAAGGGAATTTCTGGGAAATAGACCCGAATCCAAATCGTTACCATAGATTGTAAACAACCCTCCGTATATGTCTCAACAATGAAATAACATACCTGTCAATGTCCAATTGAAAACAGACAAAAAAAGGGATATTTGCACTAATATTAGCATGAACATGAAAAAAATGAACAAAAAATTAACTAATTCGTTACATTCATTTTAATGATTTTTAATATTATTAAAAAAATACATTAGTGTATTTGTTTTTAATCGATAAAAGCACTGATAAAAAGTGGATATTACTAAAATATTTGCAAAGGGAATTATTTTATTTGAAGAGAAATTTGACGAATTTTGGTTTTTTTTAATTCGTTGGATTAATTTCATATTGAATGAAGAAAAATAAGATAAACTCTGTTTTTTACTTTTACAAATAAACAAACATATTTTCTTTTTTTTGTTTAATTAATTTTTTTTCCAATGAAAATTGTATTTTTCATTGTAGGAAAGGAAAGATGGGGTTTTCAAAAACAGACCATTGGCCTACTAAAAGAACGTCACTAGAGACAGTATAAAAGTGAGATTGTCTGTTAAGAATTCACTTGGTATTCTGGTACTCAGGGCCGTCGCGGCAACGGCAAAAGGAGATTTCGTTTTTTTTTGGTTGTTGAATTGGAGATGCCATTTTCTTGGTTGTTGAATTGGAGATTGAGGGGCACCTGATGAAATCTTGCTTAGGGCGCCGCGGCTAGGGTGCGCCGCGGTAACGGCAACAGGAGATTCCGTTTTTTTTTTTTTGGTTGTTGAATTGGAAATTGAGGGGGCACCTGATGAAATCTTGTCTAGGGAGCCGCGGCAACGGCAACAGGAGATTCCTTTTTTTTTTTTTTGGTTGTTGAATTGGAGATGCCGTTTTCTTTTGGCTGTTGAATTGGAGATTGAGGGGGCGCCTCACGAAATCTTGCCCCGGGCACTAACAAACCACGCGACCGCCCTGCATATAGCTAAAAAACTATAAGAGATAGAATTTTTAAAAAGGTATTTTTGAATTCTGGGCACAAAAGACTACAAATCTGAGATGGTCGGGTTGAAAATTACTATTTTTTGGTTGATTTGATATGGAATGACCCTCTGGAAAGAAAACAGTATCTCATCTGGCAGAGGATTCAATAAATTTTAGCACCCGTAAGGAAAAGAAATAACAATGGGAAAAAATTCTGCAACTATGGATCGAATCCAGTTTCCTAGGCATTAGTCAATTTTTTTTTATCTTAATTCATTTTTAATTCAACGTAAAAATACAATAGAAATAAACGCCTTTATATTTTTTTTTTAGTACTGAAATATATTGCTTTATTAGCGTACTTATTGGACTTCAGAATGCAAATGCTTAATGTCCTAATTTTGGCCTTTCCTGAGAATGCTTCTTCTTGATTCTCTCAAAAACATTCTTCTCACCTGTTATTAGATAAAGATCCCTCATTGAAAGAAACTTTGGAGAAAATAAGTAGAAGAAGATTCTAAACTTTTTAATGGAACCAAGAATTCTGTAACATTAATATTACTTCTTCAATAAAAAGTAAGAAGGGGGGTAAAATCCCTTGTTCTGCTATGTCAAACACATTATAACAGAAATTGAGTTATAGTTTAACATTAAGTTAAACATCATTGGCAATTTAACGGACGTTCACTTCCTGTTAATCATTTGTCCACAGGAGTTGTGACTCGATTATTCTTGATTAACAGGAATTGAACGTCATTGGTATTATTCGTTGCCTCCGAGGGTGATTCAAACTCAATTGAGGCAGATCTGTGGTCTCTGTTTACAGTTTATTTTAATTTATTAATTACATGAACTTCATAAACAAAAACTACTAATCGCAACTAGGATGAATAGGATAAGATTTATTTTGTTATAAAGATCCAAGGCAATTACTGTTGTTTTATTTGCTTTAAAACATTTTAATAAGAAAAACAGAACTTACTTTCTTTAAATTTTACGTAACAATGAAGAAATTCATCATGTGACTATAAATTTAATAAAGTAAATTCATTATCTACTTTATTGTTACTGTAATTGATGTAAACTGATTAACAAACTAAAGCGCTAGCAGAAAGAACAACACGAATGAAAATTAGTGAATTATATTTTTAAATTTTTGTTGCTGTCTTGCAATCACCTAAATACTTATCCGAACAGGTTTTAAAAATTGCGCTTTTTTTTTTTTTTTAAATCTGAAGTAATATGATTAGTAACAACATATACTTTATGAAACTACAAACATAGTTTAGAGATTCAAATTATAGTGATCCAATCGTTTATGAAATTTTATAAATACAATGTTACCTCCGAATAACGGACAGTCACGAGACCGGAAGTTTTGTCCATTATTGGGAGGTGTCCGCTATTGGGGAGGACTATCTTTTTTTCATTTTTTTAGCTTATAGCATGTCATTTAATGAAAAATTACGTACAATCTTAATTAAATTCCTACAATTATCATTGCGCTATGAATATGAACAATTGCTATGAAATATGAACTATTTTCTATATTCCTTTTTAAATGAGTGCTAATCCGTTTGTCTTACTTAAAATATTAATAATGATAAAATTAAGTATAGTACATAGAAAGTTTGACCGACTTCTCTGACTTTTTCTTGAAGCAAAACCCCGCTTATAGAAACATTCTTTGCACGAGCAAAACGGAACCATTTTATCACCACTTCGTCGATTTTGCTTGTTTCAGTTTAACGAATCTTCAAATTCTTCAATTTTCGTTTGAATTGACCCCACATTTTTCTAATGTCATCTTTGTCCTTCAAAAGTTCACTTATCTTTTTCCAACTTTAAAACGTTCAGCAAGACAACATACACACAGTTTCTGTTTTTCAGCAACTTTCAAGAAAATCAATTTTTTTCTTTCAGTGCCAATCTCTTCCTTTTTGACGCCATTTTAATTCGCACTAAATTTAATCAACACGTTTATAGGATAGCTTTACGAGGTATTGATATTTACAAAGCAACTACAGTGAAAAAAAGGGCCTCAGATTCGTGCATTGAATCATGGGACAACGATACAATGTATCAATGTATGGGACACTGATGTAAATACAACCACGATGTGTTTATCGAAATGTTAATCGAAAAAAAAAAAAAAATTATAGTTAAAATAGCTGTCCGCTATTCAGAGTGTCCGCTATTCAGAGTGGGACTGGGACTCGCAATAATGTCCGCTAATTAGAGGTGTCCGCTATTCGGGGTGTCCGTTAAAGGAGGTAACACTGTAATTCCAATTCTCTGAAATTACTACAGATAATAACTAAAAGTCGCAGGAGACGGAGATTAACTCGTTGGCAAAAGAATTTAATTTTAAAAATAAAATTAAAAATCTCTTAATATGTTTTAAACACTGGAATACGAATGATCTACATAAAATATTAAAAATTTAGTCATATTCAGTTAATTGTCATTATAAAAACATGAGTTTGTAATTTTATTATTTCATTAAACATAAAATGCCGGGAATAGCGTTAAATGTTTCATTGGCCAAACATTTTTTATGAACTCTAGATAATTAACAGTCGACGGATAGTTCAAAAAGTTAAATCTCAAAGTATGCCTGTTATTTAAATCTAAACCTTAATAATCCACACTATTGTAAAAATTATATTTTTTTGTGTAGGTAACAACATACATTTCTTTCCAAATAGAAACAAAAATTAATTAAATTATTCACTTAATTGACGAGCAAGTTCCAATGCTAGTAGTGCTAAGAGTGCTGCTTGTGCTCTTGAAGTATTGAAAGTCGTCATTGAAGTACTGTAGACGACGCCACTAGATTTCACCAAACGATATGCTAAGAAGGAATTAATGCAGCTGCCACCCAATATTACCCAACTCCAACCATTGTCTAAAGTTTTCTCCTTGCCCGATATTTTTTATAAAATCTGTTTTTAAAAAAATAAAAATTATTAATATACAGAGGACTTCAAGCCTAATAATTTTCAGGTTACTTTACGTTCAATTGGAATGTGGAAATGCTTTTAAATTAAAATAACCACATTTTAATAATATGTTAAATTTATTTAAAAACTATTTTTAAATAACGATTGCAAAATATTTTAATCATCAGATTAAAAATAAATGAAATAAGACGCCGACACACAAATTTGAATAAAATATATTAACACATTAAAAAAAAGGTACATAGGACCGGTTTCGCTATTATCACATAGCTTTCTCAACTGACTAAAATTGAAAATTACATGTTCTTAAATACAACAAGACTGGAATGGTAATTAACATAACAGGAACTTGGACCAATGGGGGCGATGGTGCGAAAGACCAATGAAATCTAAGCTGGGGTGCTTGCCGCTGTTATCACTTCTAAACGGGACCGGATATGAAACGTCACCGGATATAGAGGCCATAGCTGCCAAAAGATGCACGAGGGTAAACCTAATAATAATAAATAAAAACAAAACAAAGCAAAACAAAAAACAAAATGTGGATATACTATTTAGGAATGGGAAAAATGGGTTTATTAATTCTGTATTCTGCTATAGTTTGAACCGATATTGAAGTATTATAGCAATTTGGAGAGGTGAGGATATGGATGGACTCTTTACATTTTCGAAGGAAAAGATTGGATTCCTTACATAAAACTGACGGATTGGCAAAGTTGATTGAGTGTCCAAACTGATGAGAATGGGATGCAGTATTGAAATTAAAATCTTTATTGGCAACAGCATAAATATGCTGTGACATTCGATCATGGAGCTTTTGCATTGTTTTTCCAACATAAAAACAGGTATTATTATGACACTGAATTGAGTAAACGACATTAGAAATACGTTTAATATCCGGCTGGGATGTGGATGGTTATAGATTACGAATTAAAGTATTAGTACTTTTTGAAGTCAACGAAATATTAAGGGGTCGGAGAATACTTTGGAGTGCGCAAAATAACTGAGGGTGGAAAGGAATTGATATGAAATTGGTCGGTTTGGGCTTGCTATTAGAACTACCTACATAGTGCATACGAATTGCACCACTGAGATGTTTATTTATGAAGAAATTCGGGAAATTATTACTCTGAAGAATTGAACGTGCAGTTTCAATTTCACGGTTAAAATTATCCAGGGTGTTGCATGAGGAAAATGCTCTATTAACGGCCGTATAAATAATGTTAATTTTATTCCCAATTCACTATAGATATGGAGGGCGGAATCCTCCACATAAATGATAACAATTTCCGCAAGGAGAGCGGAAGAGGACAAACCCATGAATAATCCACTATTCTGCCTGTAGTATTGGCCTGCGAATGAAAAAATTTCAATTTAAACAAAGCTTTAATAATAGGTAAAGTATCAGGAAAAAATTTCTTTATATATAAAATTGAAGTGATATTTAGAAATAATGTGATCAAAGGATACGGTAATTAATTCGTACGAAATGGAGGGAAAAGAATGGATTAAAAATATTTGAAACAAAATTTATTCATTATAAAATAGCAAAATACCAACGTGGTAGTTATTAAAAAAACCGAAACAAAACTGTTTAAAGAAACCAATCTCCGTAATTTGCATGAAGACGAGCAGGGGCTACCGAACTTGATTTTTTTTTCTACCTAACATGTACTCAACAATCCATAAAATATGTCAAGTTACCGTATTTCTGTAAGTTTCGTGATGGTGGACGATCCGCGTGGGGCAGGTTTTCTCGGGATTCTCCCGTTTTCCCTGCACTTCTCCCACCACACTTTCTCATCTTTCACTCCATCTGTCCTTATTTCCGTGGGCTAGTATAATAGACCTCCGGTCGCAGTGCTTGGCTTCTCTGCCACCCACATTCACTACATAACATAACATATCAGGTAACCGTATTTCTGTATCTAAAAGGTAGGAGATAGAAGGTAATGAGATAGAGTAAAAACAGAGAATAGATTAGAAGGACTAGTCCTTTGTCTGACGCCTTAAGTCTGGGGTCATTCCACGTGAAACCAACAAGGCACTCAACCCGACCATCTCAGATTTTGATGAAACTTGGTTTATTTGTAGTCTTTTGTGCGCTGAATTCAAAAATAATTTTTAGAAAATTCTATCTCTTATAGTTTTTTTGCTATATGTATTTCAAAGTCGGAAAATTTCACTTTTTTCTTACGTACGCGCAAAGCTTAAATGTGCTCTAATTCAAGTTCTGTAAACCCTAGAAGGTTGTTCAATAGCTCATTTTAAAGAAGATTTAATGAGCTTTAATTTGATATCAAACATGAAACATATTGGTGAAAATATTGTTTTTTTTTTGAACAATCAAAAATTTGTTTTTGAAAAATTTTTGAGATAGTGTTTTTTGAAAATTTTGAAAATTATATATATTTTTTATTGTAATCTAGCCAATACACCATAAAAATTTCAAAGTGGGATGACAATCGGATCGGCAGTTATGATAAAAATACTTCACAGTGGTTCAATATTTTTATGCGTTCTGGCATATCGGCTATGGGCAATTTACTACATGCCCAAAAAAGAAATAAATATTATTCCAATCAGTAAGTTAACTATAAATATTATTCAAACATATTTTATTTGCTGTAAGATTATGCATATTAATTAACTAAGAAATAAATAAACTAACTAAAAAAAGAAATAAATATTATTCCAATCAGTAAGTTAACTATAAATATTATTCAAACATATATTTTATTTGCTATAAGATTATGCATATTAATTAATTAACAAAATTTAAAATAACTTACCCATTTTAGCATTAGAAATTTTTACACTCAAACGTAAGTGACGTTTAACAACATGTTCAAACACATATACTGTACTTGCATTTGTGGAAACCGTTCCAAATTCATCTTTAGCAAAGAAAAAAATCAGATTCAACAGACACATTAAATAGGTACAAAGAAAAATCTTAGTTAAAAAAAATTCCAAAGTTCACCTACTATCAAGATTTACACACCACAGTTTTCTGTGGTAACACACCTTAATCACTATTTTTTTAACTTTTTCAGTTTAAAAAGCAGCTTTTTTGTTTTTTACTTTTACAACACAAACTGCAAGATTATATAATCTGACAGAGTTTGAAGGTACAAAAGCAACAAAAAGTCAAAATATGTATTTCAAAGTCGGGAAATTTTCTGACTTTGAAACACATATAGCCAGGGCCGTTGCGTGGGCGGGGCAACCGGGGCGATCGCCCTGGGCGTCGCGGCAACGGCAAAAGGAGATTCCTTTTTTTTTTGGTTGTTGAATTGGAGATGCCGTTTTTTTGGTTGTAGAATTGGAGATTGAGGGGGCGACTGATGAAATCTTGTCTAGGGAGCCGCGGCAACGGCAACGGCAACAAGAGATTCCGTTTTTTTTTTGGTTGTTGAATTGGAGATTGAGGGGGCACCTGACAAAATCTTGCCCCGGACGCCAACAAACCACGCGACGGCCCTGCTGGTACTGCCCCGAGTCATATCGCGGAAAAACCAGACATTCATGAAACACTTAGCTTGTCCTTTTCTTACACTCAACATCAAATTTTCAGAACTGAAAACTTATAAACAACCCTTTAAGAATTGCTATAAAGTAAGTATAAAACTATTTATTTTTTTTTGTTTTTTATGTTTAGTTGTAAATATAAGAAACCTACGTTTTTGATTTTATCTTTAATCCGTGGAATCAATTTTCTTTTTTTGATTCTATTTTCTTTTCTTTTTCAAATCCACAAATGCGTTTTTTTTGTTTTGTTTTTTTCTTCTTCTTCACATTTAACATCTAAAGGTGAGGAAAATAAAAAAAGAAAAATGAATGTGGAATTAATCAATAAAAAAGAAAATGAAGATCGGTAAAAATTAAAACTGAGTTTTTTATATTTACAACAAAATACAAAAAAGACAAATAGTTCATTTTTTACCTGTTCGCATTTTTCGTATGATGACTGTCTAGTTTTAAAAACTTAATAATTCTTATAGGCTACATTATCGTTTCG
>JAFIDM010127895.1:0-16736 GCA_023159025.1 Thereuonema tuberculata
CCTCCCAAAAAAGAATATATCGGTAAATACAAGTCCACTGAAATTAATCTATTTTATATTTGCCCACCGCAGTTACATTAAATCATTTAATATGGAATAGTGTATCAAATGTTTTATTTGAAGCATGAAACATAATCTTTCCTGATGCAGACACGATTGGCCTAGGAAGGAATTGACATCAGGATTAGGTTAGGAAACTTGTGATATCTGTTAGCACAGAATGGAAGACATTGAGAGGGCTGACATAATTATATAAAAAAGGACATAAAAGATTTTTGTAAGGTTTTATATCCTTTTTAAAACAATAAACAGATAAACAGATAATCCACGGTTTGCAGAAAAGCTATTTTTGGCTTCAGAGAATGTAAAAACATTGCAAAACGGAATCCTGAATTGCATGAAATATTTTGCCTTTAATTAGATGCTGGTATAAATTGCTTATATAAATTTTACAAAAATTGTTTGGCTTTTAGCAACCCTCATACACAAACGAGTAAAGGGGATGGGGAGCTTTCAAGGAGGTTCTGCCTCTCTATCCTTTGCACCTCTCTAGTCCAGACCTCAAATCGTACAAAAAGAAAAAGCTTGCGACATTTCGGGGTGGGGAAAATAATTATATTTCCGGTCTCCGGTCATTTCCTGACTCACACGAAGTGGAAGTGACCGAAAATGAAGCATGTCGCCATCTCTAAATGACTGATACCTTATTGGAACCTTAATGACTTTTAGAGATGGGTAAAGTACGATCACAATTTTCGTATTCTCTTCACTTCTTATCACTTTCTGTACAACATGAAACCCGTTTTTTATTTGTTTTTTGCTGATTTTGTGTGTTTTATTTTGTTTTGGCGCATTTCATTTTCATTCTTGTACTATGTACACAATGCGCACTAAAGATAGCGACCACTGCGCTGAAAAGAAAAATGTTACGTTAGTAGTACTAGGGCGCTACGAACCAATAGTATAACAGGAAATTCTTTTAACCCTGACATTGCACAATAATAGTTATGATTGCATTTAATTGGTAATATCGCGCCATTACACTGCTATCATGACGTGTTGCCTTTTAGTGCATTTATTTTTAGTTGATCTTGTTATATAGATTAATTTCGTAATAATATGTATGCTCTTAATATCAATTTTTATGAAAATTATTGTGTGTTATTACGTCCTTGTTGGCCTTGTCAGACAGAGATGAGACGGAAAAAATTTTCCTGGTTTCCCTACTGCTGAAAGCAATGGAAGATGTATGAAATAATTTCTTTCATTTCGAAAAAGCTTAATTTCAGTTCTTTTAATCCCCTAATTATCTTCTCAGCAATACAATTCATGAGCATTAGAGCTTTTAAATCGCTCTCGCTTATTTCCTTAAAAGAATAATTGCACTTCCATTGGCTATCAATAGTTGGGGGTGCCTCCGCTGCTAACACGGCTTATTAAGCATTCCAAGCCCGTTTCGCCATATCAATCAATACAAGTGGGTTTTCTAAAGTCTTAATTCTTCCCCCACAGAAGAGGAAAACTCGTCTACGCATGATATCGCCTCTCGAGCAGTGATGGATGGCAGGAAGGAAACAGACACAGCTAAGGAGCTAAATTTTAGCACTTGGATATTTTAAAATACAAGTAAAAAATAAAGAAATAATAACAGAGAAGAAGTTTCTAAGAATGCTGCATGCTTTCTTTCTTTCTTTCTTTCTTTATTTATTTTTCTAAGTCCTTAAAACTATTCTTTATACCAATATCCTCCTCTAATTTTAAAATTTGTCAGTAAAGCAAGCTGTAAAAAAATTTTCATTTAAAAAAATAAAAAAAGAAGTTTCTGAAAGGATTTAAAGCCTTATTATCATTTTTTTTAAATCGCGAAAACGAAAAAAATAAAACAAAAACAAAACTTCGGCTTTGAAATTATATTTGCTGAATGCAAACAGTATAAATTTCCATTTTATCAAAGAAAATTTTTAAATCTGGATTATTTACTAAATTGTCTAAATTAGGAATTTTTTCATTATTTATTTAGATTACAAAGATAAATTATAAAAGATTTCAGATAAAAAGTTATATCAGTTTTAGTCATTGAATACCCATAGAATAACAGGTTTTGAGAAGATCTGTCATTTAAAGATTATTAATGGAACGCATTCACATAAATCTCACTTAGATACAGACGTACTGATTTGATACGCCTCAATTTCCTGGAAAAATAGAATAAAAATAAATAAATAAATAATGAAACGAACACTAACGCATATGTTGAAAAGTTTGTACAGTATAAAACCAGCCCGATCGGTTTCGCCAGCGAAATATTAACCGTCTGGCATCAACTAAGTAAAATTTCACAATATCTTTTCCAAATATAACTGTCGAAATCCGCTGGAAACACATGACCTCGATTCATGACGTAGACAAGGTCCATTCATTTAAGTCCGGGCGAAACCGGCCGGGCTGTTTTTATACTGTACAAACTTTTTATCAGGTGCGTTGGTGTTAATATGGATATTTTAAGTATATCCATGCACGTTAAATTAATTTTTTCAACAAATAACGAAATAAATAAGAATTGGCATTTATTAAAGTTGCCTAAATCCAATTAATTTTAATCATGCACGACGATTATTAAAAGGGTTAATGTGCAACGTTATTTTCATTGTTGAATAAATGATATTACGGTAGGTGGCATAGCTAGTTAATGGTATGTCAAAACTATTTTGAAATAAAGAAAGTTAAGAAAAAAAATCTGTAAAATATTAAAACTTTATATTTCCAAAAGGAAAGACAATGTTCATGCTCTTATGAAGTCTTCATACTGTATTACGTTTAAAAAACTTTTACAATAATATTCTGAGACTGGTTAAATCAAAACTTCTAAAATTGGTCTGGCACAATGAAATTTTGTAACAATATCTTGCCTGTGGAAAATTTCATCCAATTTTTGTCTTGATTCAAAGTAGGCCTCTCTTTCATTTTCTATTTATTTATACGTCATATACTTTTGCTATTTTGTCCTAATACATGACACTATTTGTCTGATTTTGATGAAATTTGAAAAGATTGAAATATAAATGAGATTGCTTTAGCTCTATGTATTGAAGCTTTCATTATTTATTATCTAAAGTATAAGAATAGATTTATAACCACAGAAAAGTATATTGGAGATCTGATGTGCAACGATTCAGCGTTAGTGGTTGCTTTATCATTTAGTCAAATATACAGATTACAGTTAATTAAGTTTTACTTTTTTAAAAACGTATAAAAAGTCAAACACTAAAAATTAACGTTACATTTAAAAATACATAGATAATGAAAATGGGGAAGCTTTTCATTATGTAGCCTATATATTTTTAAATGTAACGTTAATTTTTAGTGTGTTTGACTTTTTATACGTTTTTAACAATGACTTTTTTAACACACGTTAAATAATTTTTAATCAAGTTTTACTTTTTAAATTAAGTTATTTTAAAAGTACAAACTTTAAAAAAAAATCATTATCTTTGTAAAAAAAATACAGTATTTATCAGCATATAAAACTGCTAATTTTAAGGAGGAATTTTCAGTAAAACAACTTAAATTTAAAATAAAAAGTAGTCTCGCTTATAATATGCAGGTAGAATTTCAGCCCTAAATTTTAGGAAAAAAAGTGCTGTTGTACGCCGATAAATACGATATATATTTTATTAAAGCTATAATCTTCTTTTGCTATGTATTAAAAGAATATCATCTATTAAACTGTTTAGCCCTTTAGAATTAGCTCGAAATTCCTATTACAGGTGTACATTTTAATTCTTATCGTCAACTTAATGAAGAATACATTGAAAAATTTAATCAAAAATTCAGTTTGTTTATGAGTTTACTTTCAATGTTTTAGCTTAAAGTTTTTTGTCAGTTTTTTTAGCAAACTTTTTTGAGCAATACAACAATATGCAGTCGTGTTTTCGTCTTTTTCTTTTTTTTTTGTGTCTGTAATTTTTTTTCCTTGTTGGAAGACGAGACTGTACATCTCTTGAAAAACTCCTTTTATACATTTTTCCACCTTCTTAGGTGTCTCTCAGTGTCTCTGGTCTCTGTTTTATGTCAATCTCGTCTCACTTTCATGGAGTCGGGGTCCGCTTTTGAAGGTCTCTGAAGAGGCATCTTCACCTGTCGCAACCTACGAAGACCTATCTTAGAAGACACTCCTTCGAGAAAAGAGGTCTTCTTTCGTTAGTCTAACTGAATTGGCGCGAAAATGAGGCTCATAAGCTTAACTCTTTTTCCAATGCGTTTCTAAATATACAACCAATGATTTCTTCATTTAAAACTAAGAAAGAAATTCAAAAATTTATGAAATCTTCATTTACTTAATCATATTTTGATCAATTAGTATTTGTTGGCGACCTTTTTTTTTTCAAAAACTTTTAAAAACTTATTCTCCTGAAAATGTTGTTTCTTATTTAAGTTAATTAAAAACATATTACTTTTAAGTTAATGTTTTTGCTGTTTTTGGTTTCTTATTTGTTTATTTGAATTCCTTTATTAATACTATTCCAGGTACTTTAATATTATGAACAATTTACTTCAATAATTAATAAATGTTGGTTCATTTTTATCTGTTTATTTACATGGTTATTTATTTATTATGTACTTATTAATTACAGTACAGTCCTCCGAGATCTTCAAGATCTGTATGTGGGTGCTGGGTTTCAACTTTAAAGTAAAGAATATTAAAACAAAAGTTACTTTTATAAACACTACATTATTGTTTAAAAGTTTTCGATCCAAAGATAAAGCTTTATAATCTATTATAATAATAAACAATACGTAAACATTAAACATTTATTAACAATTAAAATGAATGAGGAATTTACATAAAATAGTAATTTTAGAATTAGATGAAATTATTTAAACCAATATAGTTATTTTTTATTAATTTCGTGGATATGATCTTTAATGTAGACATATTTTTTATCACTGTCATATCGGATTCAAATATTCTAATTATTCTGTTACATATTCTTAAACCAAAATTGTCTTTTGAGTTGTTACAATTTTGATATTAATAATATTTTAGCTACTAAGACGTATAGAATATTCTTCTTTATAACTGTAACAATTTTTTTTTTTTTTTTTTTTTTGTAAAAAGATACACAATCTTACTATTACAATTATTTAACGTGTCCTATTATATATATATTAATAGAGCCTACTACATAGACACTTCAAATCAATTATAAAATAGCTAAAAATTACATAAACTTGGCTACGTACGTTTCTGAATTCCTGTTCGAATTCTATTTTCAAGCCATTAAAAACCCTAAGTATCCCCCCTAAAATTAGTTATCCCAATGGGATTCGTCAAAAGGAGTCTTGAAAATAGAATTCGAACAGGAATTCAGAAACGTACGTAGCCAAGTTTATGTAATTTTTAGCAATTTTATAATTGATTTGAAGTGTCTATGTAGTAGGCTCTATTAAGATACACAATCTTTTTTCTTTATGAAAGAATCTGTTTGCAGTCAAGATTTTAATCTTTTTTGGTCAATTGATACATTATTAAAACTCTTAAAGATAAAATATAATTAATGTTGATGTTCGTTTTAACTATTCAGCATAGTAGGCTAGCACATTAAGTTTACTCTTTTTAAAAGTATGTAGTAGTTTCGTAGTAAAACTGTTCATCAAGTTTTCATTTGCTACAAAAGAGCCAGTGAAACCTACCTTTAAGCTAAGAATAAATTCGTTCGTGCAAATGTCTCTTCCTTAATCTGTGAAACTCCTGAGGCAAATTCGATAAGCGATAAGCGTAGAATATCTGCAGGACTACAATTAGAATACAATCTGCTCGAGACACTAATTCCATTCATAAATTGAAGATACTTTAATGAGAAAACCACTAATGAAGAAAATTCTTTTAAAGTCAAAATTTTCAAGAGCCTTTTGTAGATAGAAGACGGCAGAAGAAAGAAGAAGAAAGTTAATGTTTTAATTTCCAGCTAAGTAAATGGAAAAGTGAATGCAGCAGTTTTAGGAAAAAAACAAAACAAAAAACTATGTACATTGAGACCTGCATTTGGTAGACGGAAAAAGCGCTTGAGAAATAGAAAGCAGACTTAATCAAAAGATGTTTTTCGTGAAAAAGAAAGCCTATTCATTCCAAATAATTTAAGCTTGAAGATAAGCAGAAACTGTTCAAGACATTCGTTTAGAAAAGGAACAATGGGCAATTTCAGATGCACAGGAGACTTTACTGTGAAATAATAAAAAAATACTGAAAAAATTAAAATAATATATGTTTCAGAAGACTGGTAGAATAAAAATGTTTCTGAAACAATACTCGAAAAGAAAAGATCAATTAGTAGGCAGATGTTGACAGATTAGTAGTAAGCCTATGTATGACATAGATGGATTTTTCTTCAAAGACATTTTCATTGTAAGTATTCTTTTTTATTACATTTTTATTGTACTTAGATAAAAGCGATGCGGAGTTGGTTTGGAAATTACAAAACATAGTCACCTAAAAATTGAAAATCATAAGTTAAAATAGTGATTCAAGTAATAGTTCAAACCTTATTATATCCTAACTTTTGTAATTTGGCAAGACATAATAGCTTAAGAGGCAATAATTGAAAGCAAAGGAATACGTCCTGAATTCTTCGAATTCAGTTAATTTGTTATGATAATATTTAACTATCTACCTACTTCTAAATTCTAAAATGATTTATTGATAGCCTATACACATTACTATGTTGATTATCTTCTGTAGGTTCGAACAATAAAAGCCAACTGTTTTTATTATGAATTCTCAACACCTTCTGGAACAATCTCGTCTATCATGTCTTTTTTTAAAAAAATGTTCTTGGAAATTTCAACCAAGCTGAAACAGGTATACTTGAAGTAGAAAGTTCAAATTCCATAGGCTTCGTATTGAAATAAACACAGCCTTTGCATTCAGTTTGCTGTGGCGTTGCTGCTGACGAGATAAGACAGTCAACAAAGTACTACTTTTGTTGGAGTGCCAAATGTCGTACAGCATTTTTAAATTTCGTCAGTAGTTGTTAGAAAGCAACAAGAAGTGCACAGCTGGTTCCTATCTTAAATTCTTTTTTATTTGTATTATACGTCGAAAACCTCAAGCTTCCTTTTTTTCCCTCTCATCTGCTTACGGATTCATCCCATTTGAAGGATTTTACTTAGATTGCCGCATTGCCCATTCATATTTTTATTGATCCAATATTCCAAATTGAAAGCCAAAGGATTTCAGAAAGTCGTCTTCATTTATCCCGAGGAAATGGCTTAAAACGGCAAAACCGAAATAAACATTTTGAAAACGTTTTATTTTTACGAGGATTTGCGAGTGAGTGCGCCGATGAATTGAGGCTTATTTGTTGCTGGTTTATGGCGGGTCTATCAGTGGACGAACGCAGACCGAATAATGGACTGGGTAGAAGCGACTGCATCGCTGGTAGAAATTACTTCGCTTGTAACAACGACCAGTCATTTACAAAAGCGTATTTGAAAAACTTTAATATTGGGGGGAAATAAAAATAAAGTAAATCTTACATTGGACAAAGTACTCTAGGATTCTTTGCTTCAATTTAGGAAAAATCTCAAGACTTTTTATCATCATGGCTAGCGTACCACGTCTCTAAGAAACTTTTGGAAAATCTTTGTCAGAACGACTATCGTACGAAAATACATTAGCTGTATTGAGTGCATTAACTACGTAAAAAAAAAAGGCAACATGTCCCATTCGATGTCTCACTGTTTACTTTACATATGTTTTAGTACGCATAATCTACATTTGCAGAAGCAAAGAAAAAAAGAACTAAGTACTCCATTTCACCCAAAAAGCGTAAGAAGTAAATCAATTCTCGTAAAAAAGTATCCGTCTTCAAGAGATAACTCTTGCAAAAATATTCGTATTACGAGTTACTACGAGAAGTTTATACAAAAAGAACTGTGGAAGTTACGGCCTTGAAATGACGAAGTTCCCGATTAGTTGAAACACAACAAACAGATTGTAGACTAGTGCCTTTTTTTAGATAGATAGATAGCTATAGATATCGATAGTATCCGTAATAGCATACCCACATAAATAAAATGAACATAAATGAAAAAAAGCAAAAACAAAGTGGTGAAATTCGACTTCTTCACGTATTGCAGTGAAATATTGTATATTGCTATTTTGCATTTTAGTGTATTGCTAATAATTATTCCAAAAACCACCAAACATTCTGAGTTCTTTGCTATTATTTCTGAATAATTCTCTACTGTCTTGTTACTTACAAGGGAACGTCGCGAAGTGTTACTCTGAATTTGATATTGGTTTATGGGTCACTTTATAGACTTTGTAACGCTGAGTCCGAATTTGATATTCATTTTCATCTCCGGTTAATAGTTTTCGAGATATCCGCAAGGGGGCGTAAAAACTTTAATTTGTTATAACTTTTTAACAAATGGAGATAGAATAAAAATTCCAACGCATTTATATTAGTGCTAGACTAATTTCGTTGGAATTTTTGGATTCAGCAGAAAAAAATACATGGGGAAAACAAATTTGGTTCCATTTGATGGATTAGGAGATGAGATATTCAAGAAAATACGTCAAAAAAGGGGCGTGGCATCAAAAAAATAAAAAAACTTCAAAAATTCGTATCTCGACAAATATTTAACCAAAAAAATCCGATATTTTGCAGAATGTGTTATCGTATGACCCTTTACATGCAAATAAATTTTTATAAAAATCTGTGATGGTTTGGTGAACTCATCAAGTGATCTGACATGGAATGACCCACACATGGTATGCAGATGTATTGATAGATTTGTCGGATAAGAAATGCCTTAATGTATCTGAATAATTTATTTTGTAATTTATTTATGTAGGCTAAGGTTTTTATATAAGAATATCTTTGGAAATAGTTTCTTAATTTTAGCTCAGTTCTTTTTGAATTCTTATTATGTACATTTGGATGACATTCGTTTAGGGATATTTGTTTTTTGTATTAACATAACCTATGAATTTTAGCTAAATATTAACATTCCAATTTTTTGGTTAGAAGATGAAAAACGGCGTGAATTTTAGGAATTTCAAAATTGAATTGTTTTGGGCTAATTATAGAATCGCAAATATCTCCATCTTTGTTATTTCCCAGAATTGCTATGACTAAAAGTTCATAATTCATTAATTTATTTATTTGAATTTTATTTGAATTCCTTTTTATTTCTTGCTGTCCAATGTATAAAGTTTTTTTATTAATTTTATTATGCTTTTTTTAATAAGAAAAGCCTAGTGGATATGCCAACTTTATAACTTCTGATTTTCTGATCGTCTTTATGGAAAATGGGTATCAGCACAATTTTATCAACTTTGCTGCAGATGGAAACCTTTCATATCTCAATGAAAAGCCAATATAAAAGCATTGAAGCATATCAAAATCTAACGATTAAAAGTTAATGAGTTTCATTGGCTGTACATTGGCGTTCGGTGACAGATTTTATTTGAGTTTAGTTTATGTCTGATTTGGTTCGAACATCAAGGGAATACATGTTGGAACCTGATTCATGTATGTTGGTCGAAGACAAAATTGAAGAAACATCTAACGAGGGATTTGAACCTTCATTTTGAACCTCCGTCAGACGAATTATTAACGACAGATAGCAAAAATTACCATGTTTAATAAATATATCAACTTTTTCTCTATCTGAGTTACTTTAACTGATTTATCTTTTATACGTAATTAAATGGATTCACCATTAAGATATTAGACGCTTATCTTCAGTCTGGAGTAAAACGGGTTTCCACTTCATTCCATGATGATCACAGGAGCCTCTTTTTCCTCATTTCAGAACACGATGTTTTGAACCTTAAATTACTTCATGCTGATATATGTGTCAGGTCTTGCTGTTCACGAGTAGATGAGGACTTTAATTTCAAACATTTCATAATTGCCTGATGCACTTCTCGAACATGTGCTTCGCGATTTGGTTAATTTTCCCTCAACAGTTTTCAAGATAATACTGAGGCAGCCTTTATAAAACTTGAACAATGTCGAAATAAGTACAAAAAGCTACATCTTAGCTTTAATTATGAAGTTTTGTTATCTTAAAAAGGCAACCAAATGAACTACGAGACACAAACATTTGAAAAAGTAGATGAAGATTTTTTTGATTCTTC
Source organism: Thereuonema tuberculata (assembly GCA_023159025.1). NCBI lineage: Eukaryota > Metazoa > Arthropoda > Chilopoda > Scutigeromorpha > Scutigeridae > Thereuonema > Thereuonema tuberculata. The sequence goes on from JAFIDM010127895.1 coordinate 10,151, forward strand.
AATTTTCATTATCCTTTGAAATAACAAAGAAGTACGTAATTGCATATAAACAACATAGTTTCTTTTTGACAAAGTATTTTCTCCACCAACATATTAATATTGCAGAAGGTATTAGGAGTTTGTAAAAACCACTTACTCTGTAATGAAAAGACAAACGGCTGAAACCAAAAAGTTTAACATGTAGTTGAAGTCGAACTTTCCGTCTATGATCATAATAACACAGAAATTTTATAATTCATTTCAAAAGTCGTCTAGACTCCTTTCAGTTCTTTCGTTTCGCAGATGCTACAGACTTTAAGCCATAATGGTATTCATTACTGCAGTACAGTACATTCCTGCAGTACAGTATTTGCCAATGAGCCATTCACGCAACCACTGGAAAATCAGAGCACTGCAGTCGTTTCCCATGATTCAGTGCGACTTATAGGGACTGCGTTGATAAATTAATGGGTTAAAGTGTTACTTTTCACTATTTACTTACCGTGATCCATAACTGTTGCGAATCTGGTTTCATAATAATTTAAAATAAAAAGTCTCGTTTGTCTTAAATTTTCAAAAGAAAATAAAATGCGGTTATGACGATAACATGTTTTAAAAATTGAGAAACTCGTATCAGAATGCATGCTAAGACATCTAAGCTGAAGATAATATAAAATTCTAAATTAATTGATTTAACAGTTACGTATTCCATTTTGATTTCTTAATCTATTATTTATTATCAGAAAGTTATTCTTAAGTCCTTAATCAATTTTTCTTAATCAGACTTTTGTAATTAAAGATTAGACCAATCAATCTTTACTAACTAAATTTTTTTAAAAAAATGAATCATTTACTAAATTATTATGACTGAATTGATTTTGAAATTCATTTTAGTAATCACTACTTTCCATAAAGATTGTTAGTTTTTTTTTTCCTACGCTTAATTCTTCGAGTTACTGTTGAGTTATTTAAAGATTTTCTTATTTTAATATTAGATTTTTCTGATTTAATTTTTTTTATTTTGCTCAAGGTTTCTTATATTAATCTTATCAGTAAAAATCAATAAATCACACAATACAGCATTTACAAATTATTTTAATATTAGTAAAGCAGGTTTCCAAAAACTTTTTTGTTCCTTTTTTTAAAAAGACGAAGGAGTTAAATTCTTAGAAATGTTAGCAGTGATCTTTCCCTTTGAATTTCTTGTTTTTCATTAATTGTAGGTTTGAGAAAGGCAGTGTAATATCAAAGTGATTCATTTTATTATTTCAGTTCTATATGGAATATGATTCTATTACAAATGTACATACCGTATTTCTTCTTTATCTTACTCCTTCTAGATATATTATTAATCATCATCATCTTCTCTATATCACAAAATAATGTAAAATTAAAAATAAAATTAAAAATATATTTATTTACAAAGCGAATTTACGAAGAGACATTTTCTTCTCTTCTTCTTCAAGCTACAATAATTCCTTACAAATATGGGAAGTGAAATCGTGATAGTTATAACATTCCATTGTAGTAACTAACATTTTAACAATTCATCTCATCTATTCTTACCTTATTATTACATCGAGATTGTCTAATTAAATCCCTAGCCAAGTTTTCAATAACATTACTAACCTCAACACCATAGTTTCTATTTATATTTCTATCTTTAGTATTTCGTATGTATAAACTTTCAATTGTTTTTCTTTATTTTTTGGATGATAAACTTATAAATGAACATCCAAAACAATGATCGGTGACATTTCTATGTCTTATCATCGCATGTGGGAAATACCAAAGCTTTGTTTTTGGTTTTGTTTTTAATTGTCATTTATTTAAACAACGAATATTGAAAGGATATCTAATTTGCTTTTTAAGCAAAGAAACTTAACTTTCTCTGAATTTTCTTGTTATGAACTAAAGAAAAAGATTTGTAATAGCTGTATATACCAAAATCACCATCTTATCCCTAAAGTTCCATTTCACTACATGACCACCAGGTGGATGGTATTGGTACCACCTAATTTTGTGTAGAAATGTTATTTGCAGTACTAACACTGATATGATTCTTTTGAAATTTGATTCACAGTAGTAACTTTGTTTTTAATTCGTGTTCAATTTTCTAATTTTTACAATTATTTTTGTATATATTATTCTTCATAAATACAAGTTAACGCAATAATTAATTTCAATATCAGTTTAGAAAAAAAAGTATATTTAACATCATAAATTAGCAAAGTTAAATGATACTCATTTTTAATTTATAATTTTATGAAAGTATTTATTATAGTTTTTTTTTCCTTTCTTATAGGTTAGTGCTGTTTTTATTTATTTAACTTAAGAACAAAGAAGATCATTTTGGTAAGTCTCTATTATTATAATCATTTTTCTAGTCCTCATTCATGCTTTCCTAGAATTTTATTTGGAAAAAACAAAATATTTCAAAGCTCTTGTAAGCGATTAGATCACAATTAAGTCAAGTTTACTTATTTTTATGTTTTTGATGTTGAAGTTTCAAAATTACAGTTTTTGCGAATTACGTTCCTAGGTTTCGGACTCACTTTGAATTAGTTTCTGTTTTATAGAAGTTAGTTTTTACCGAATGGCTGTGAGTTATATTTCTACGTTCCGAGTCTTCCTGTGAAAGGCTGCAATTTTTATGGTAAGCTCAAGGGTTACATTTGTACTTCATTATCCGTAATTTTAAGCTCGTATTCACGGAATGTCCCAACCTATATTTTTATTTTCACGCATTTCTCGGAATTAATTTGTCAACTTTACGGAATTCTAGCGAGTTGAATTTCTACTTAAGATATCCGTAATGTAAGATCCGATATTCACGGAACGCACGCGAGCTATATTTTTACTTTCACAAAATGCCTTGGATTGAAGACCCTAATTCACAAAATGTTCACGAATTATATTCGTATTTGCATTAAATGGTTATAGGATATCTTACGAAAACAGAAATGTAATTCGTGAGCATTCCGTGAACATAAGATCGTAACCCATGGCACCAGTGAAAGTAGAAATCCTATGTTCACGGAATCCCCGCGGGTTATATATTTGCTTTCTCCGACCTTCGATCGTATGTTCATGGAATGCGTGAGAATTATATTTCTACTCTCACAGGAATATCCTCTTTAATTATCTTCTATTTTGTTTGCCCGCCAGTTAAATTCTGTGTACATTTAAAGCAGAATGAAAATAGCTTATTAATTTTTTATTCAAATTGCCATTATCATCTTTATTTCACCCATTCTTTTTTTTTAAACGTCAATTAGTTACTTAAAGAGCAACGTGGAATATTATGTTTCTTCTGTAAAACGGATCATAGAAAGAGGTAGCTTAATTAACTTTTGCAAGGGTATTACTTAGAAAAGCATTCTCTTTTATCCTGCTTTGTGAAGAGATTTAAGATTTTTCTTGTGAATTTAATACTGAGAACTGAACTTACAATAAACCTCAGATGAAGGAGATAAATTCATTAGGAGCTGTTTCATCCCGGATTATAAAACCACTCCTTGATCATCACCAAGGCTTAGTTAAAGTATTAGGGTCTTTACAGTGAAATCGAAGGCTCGCTGGCAATGGCTACCACAATAAATAACTCAATTAAAGATGCTCTTTTAAATACATCTCAACAACAGCCGTTAGGCTTGATAAACTACGATTCTAATCTATTGAACGCCGGATTCTGGTGTCTCGAGTTTGCTTAGGAAATCTAGTAGACGATGATCTGCAGTTAAAACAATTAGGTTTATTTTCAAATAAATGAAATATAAAAAGTTCACAGTTTCTTTTATTACGGAAAATATAAATTAAAAATATTTTTAATTAGCACGTGAATTTCTAAAGATAGTTAGAGTAGCTCGTTCGCTTGTTTCTTAATTAACCATTTCTTTCAGGCAGAGAAATACAAATAATCTATTTTCAAGTGAAATTATAATTCTGATTTGTGGTTGCTTCGGTCCAGCCTTAAAATTACTGTTATGCTACATACAATTTGTATGTAGTATAATTGTATGTATACTACAAGTATACATACAATTGTAGTGTATGTGTAATTACACGTGAAGATATTACGAAATTAGCAGATAAATATAAAATCCTTTTGTAAATCCAAATCCTTTTCATTTAGATGAATTGGAAAAACCATTAACTACAGAATATAGGAGTCATTCGACTAAAATCCTTGTATGTTGAAGAAATGGAGGAAAAAAATCACTCAAATACTTTTATAATACTGATTAATGATATTTTTTTAGGAAGTTGACGAATTCAAATATCTACGAACTGAACTGAGTTAAGATGGAAGATGTATTAATGAAGTAAAAAGTGGGATCTAGCATGTAAAAGTTGCATTTAATTAAAAGAATATCTTTACTTATAATTTGCTTGAGGATAAGGAAGAAATTTCTTGAAGCTTTTGTCTAAAGTGTAGCATTATATTCCTGGTGTGAAAAGTGAACGATTGCAACTGCAGAGATTGGATTAGAAGCTTTTTGAAGTTAGTTCTATAGAATTAAATGCATAAAATTAATTAGATTGAAAAAGTAACTAATAAAGAAGTTTTTAGAAGACTAGCAGAAAGCAAAAATTATAGAATAAGAAATAGAAGCGATAAATTTATTAGACTGATTTTGATTATTAAAGGTAAAATAGATGGAAAAAATGATAGAGGCAGACCAGCATTGGAATAAATAAGACAAATCATAATGAACTCAATTGTAATATCTAAATTGGAACTAAAAGAAAAGATGAATGGAGAACTGCTGCAAACCAATCTAATAATTGATTATTATCAGAGACTAAGTTTAGGATCTGTAACTGACTAGCGACTATGTAATTCCCCCAGGTATAAGCACAGCATTTATACTTCCAACGTTTGAATTGTACACGTCTTTTACAACTTATTTGTAACATTGTATTTATGTTATTAAAGAATTTTGTGTTCTCTACTAGAAAATTAAACTTGTAATTTGTTTATTGAGTTTCAATATGAATAGTCTTTTAAAAATAGATTTTGAAGAAATTTCTTAGTCAACAGATTAAGTTTTGTAGATGTCAATAAATAAGAATCGAATAAATCCTTGAATAATAAGTGATGCAGTTGCTGTCAGCAAATTCTAACAATTGTAGGCCAATGTAAAAATCAAATCCTCAATCCTGGGATTTTGCAATTAATTATAGTATAATATAAATATGTATTATTTTCATTAAACTTTAAAAGAGTTTTTGAAAGTTTTCATCGTATACTTATAGAGAAATAATGCATTACAGTTTATTTCTGTAAATGAAATATTTTAAAAAATTGAACAAGTATACAACAGAATTTCATCAAAGTAAAAACTTTTCATTTACAAAAATCCATGTCTTAGGAGATCTTGGACTTGAAACTATTTCTAAAGATTTTCGTAACTAGAAATTAAGAGAGCTCGATTTAGATTTAATAAATTTTGGTTTGCATTTAACTTTTCTAATAAATCAATGTGAAAATTTCTCATCATTGGACTGTAGGCTAGCACTTAAAGAGAACTATTGATATTTTAAGTTGAGAGAAAGTTAACATTATAAAACTAACAAAACATTGAAATAACAAGTAGAGAATATAAATAAGGCAATATAGTCAGAAATAAACAAGTTGGCCATTAAAATACATTAGAATTTTATCTTAAACTCAAATGGACTTGTTAAGTTCATACTCATATTTTGTTAATACTCATATTTTTGAGATCAATTTTCGATGGCTCAGAATGATGTGCATTAATACTTTGATTCTGTTATATCGCCTTTAAAATGGATTTTGTATGTAATTTCTGTGATAATTTATGTTTTACAGTTAGTATTAAATTTATTGAGATTATTAAGCCTAACAATGGCGTATGCTTTCTTTCTATTAGGTCATAATATAAAATGAGTAGAATATATAACGTTCACTATTACATTATTCATTATTAAATTAATTATGCTATTTCCTTAACAAGCAAGAAAGCCCACATTAACATAAATGTTCGCATTTAACAAAAGTCTACAGAAATTTAAAACGGAGCATAATTAAATAAATTCATTTTTATTAGCAGTACTTGCAGTTCCAGCAAGTTAAATTTAAATTGTTTTTTATGTTAAATGCTCTATATGCTTTAATATAAAATAACTTAATAGCAACACTAGTAATTTAAGTAAATTGAGGTTACAGCATTAATACTTTTCAAGCGATTAATAAAGATGTAATTTATTTTATGAGGTCATTGTCAATGATGGTAATCAGACTAAACTTAAATTAAGGCGTTTATAAAAAAAACAAAAAACATTTGAACATCAAAATCACATCAAGTACTTAACGTTGTCTCGATTTCATTTTGTGTGAACAACGGAAAAATGAAGCCAATTGTAATGAGAATTTACAGTGAGTTTATTAACTTATTGCCAGTAATGCCTCGGTTATGATTTCACGAGCTTTCACATTAAGAGAATTAAGGATGCTTGAAAGAAGATTAATTTTGAAGACACAACTCGATTGCAGCCATTATCGACATTCACGCACTAATCGCATGTAAGGAATTAAAAAAAAAAAGACAATTAAATCGTTCAATCGATATTGGTTTATCGA